>BRDA01036073.1:0-12714 GCA_036984385.1 Crenuchus spilurus | reverse complement strand
TTGATCACTTATTTTTTGACATTTTAGGGGAAGCTGAGCTTCCCTTGCAGTCTTAGAGCATCCGCCACTGATATATATATATATATATATATATATTATGAATGTATTATTTTATATGTATTATATAAAAGATGTTTCTGGAGTTTTTTGTACATTTATGCATGTTTTCTGGTAGTGTCCCCCAATGGCACAACTTCCACAGCAGTGAGAAATGTCAAGTTCTTTTTTGGACTCAGATCTTCTTTCATCTCCAGTGCTGTTTTTACTTATTTTGGAGTGTCTGTTAAAAGAAGATAATGTCTACTTCAATGAGCCTAATTCTTCATCCACACCTCAGTGTGAATACACTCACTGTAACTATAATAATAGACCATCCATTGCAAAGATGTTCTTTTGAAAATGTGCTGCTGTTGAATGTGTCACATGTATTCACACTATTGTCCTCTGGTTTCACTGCAGTGAAAAATAATGAGGAGGCCATCAAAAGGCCACTAACCTGCACTAATTTAATGAAGCTTCTCATAAAAAAGGATAAACAAGATCATTTGCTGTATGTAATACTGTATATTTACATACAATTACCTGTGCATATGTATTGTTTGCTTTGAAGCTGCTTTTTGAATAACTACCAATCATGTGCTATTTAAAGAAACAGCTTGACATGCTAAGGTGCTACAGACATGTGATAAAGGACAAACTGTACACATGAGGCCAAGAGCATAACAAGAGCAGATGTTTTAAAACAAGTGCACTATAATTAATTATGCAGTTGGTAAGATTGAAGTAGAACATTTGAGTGGAACTTCCAGGTCCCTCCCCCTCCTCTGTGTTGGTTATTTTAATATTCATTCATTCATTATCACACCCGCTTAATCCTTATTAGGGTCGCGGTTAGTCCCCTACCCCTTCACTGGGCGCAGGGCAGGGCATTACACTATTCAACTAAGCCCAGGACAGGGCGCCAGTCCATCGCTGGGTGAACACACACGCACACACATACATACACACACGGACATTTTTAGAGTAGCCAATCCACCTGACCTCCATGTTTTTGGACTGTGGGAGGAAACCAGAGACCCCGGAGGAAACCCACGCAGACACGGGGAGAACATGGAAACTCCACTCAGATGTGGACTCGAACCCAAGACCTCAGCGCTGAGAGGCGAACGTGCTAACCACTAAGCCACCGTGCCGCCCCGTTATTTTAATATGAATGCAATAAATTCTTACAAATGGCATTAGGAGCACTAGGTGGAGCTTATCTAGAAGCATGTACTACTGTCAGGACATGGCTTAGCAAATATGATGAAGTTATTCTATGTGGATTATCTGCTGAACTGTTAAGCATTTATCATCCTACCTTGCTCTGTGCCATGTATATAAATGTTGAGCAGATTTATGACCAACATTGACTTACAAGGTCAGGCTGGTGAATTTGTCTATTTCCATAATGGCTCCTGTAGTAACCACTAGCTAAAAGAACAATCATACTGTTTTCTGCAGAGCATCTGTTGCTAGCCTGTGAGGAAACAATTAGTTTTAGTACATTACTCAAATTTACACAACTATTTTCTAATAGCATTTCTGAAATTTCCCATAAAGAAAGCTTTGCATTCTCCAGAACTGGGTGAGTGCAAGTGTGACAACTATACAGGTCTAAATCCTTGACCTCTACAGGTTCCAGGGAATTGTAGAATCAATGCTGAGACAAATCGAAGATGCTGTGGTGACTCATGGTGGCCCAGCACCTTGGTAAGAAGCTACTAATTCACAAGCTGTCATCTCTTTAATTCTAACTGATGGTAATATTAGCAATTTTGGCCTGAACTATTCATTGAAGTTCTGTAAGAATGCCTAGAGCAAAAAGAAGTTATTAAGTGTCTTCTCCCTGTCAAAGATGAAACCCCCGGACCGGACACTGAAGAAATAAAATGAATCTGCTTGACCTTCTGTCAGCTGTCCCAGGTGAATATAAAATAATATTCTATCCAGTTATAATAGTCTAAGAAACTGATTCTCAGTCTTCACCACAGCCTTGTAAGTCTTAATTGGAGTGCTTTTACAGATCCTACCTCATTCAATACCACCATATGCTAATTAGTAAGCCTTTAGACAAATTGGGTATGCCAGTAAACAATGCTAATTACTACAGGGACAGTACAGTTTTACCACATTGTTTGGTGATTTTTTATTTTTATTTTTTGCTAGAAAACACCTGGCTAGAAAGGTTTTAGGTTTGTTAGCTGTTCTCAAACAGATACATCATCAATCTGTCCTAAAAAAAACAATCAAGGACTGGAGTTGAAGATCCATCATCATGTTTACTTTTAACCCTGTGATTATTCACTCTTTACCTTCCACATATGGAAAATAAACAGCAATTTCAAATTCCCTCTGTCAATGCAAGGTACAATACATGGTCAACTAATCAGAACAGAGACTATTTACATATAGCCTAAAAATAAAATAACAAGAACAGCCTGTTTGTGAAGAGAGGAATGAAATATTGTAAATGGCACAAATGTCAATATCCATTACAATATTCATGCTTTTCTCAGGAAATACATATTTACTCCTCTCCAAAAAAAGTATAGGAACAGTGAGGACAATTGTTTTATTTTTGCTGCAAATTGAAATAAGGGTGGGTTCAGACAAAAGGTGCTACCTTTTGAACTGTGTATAAGATCCAGATGTAAATACCTGGAAATAAAAGCTGAAATTTTGCCTCATATTTATCTTTAATGTGAAACCCAAATGTTTTCTTTACAGTGTTAGTAATAAAAAAACACAAAATCCCCAGTGAGCAAGTCAACGGCGACAGTGACAAGGGAAACTCCCTCAGAGCTGTAGGAAGAAACCTTGGGAGGAACCGGACTCACATTGGGGACCCATCCTCCTCTGGTCAACTAATTATAAGTTCTTGATAGATTACATAATCTTATGCTATTGTTGTAGTATTCAGGTACTGATATAGTGACAGCAGTGAAACAGGAATGATGATAAAGATAGAAGCCAGTAAAGCCCATAAAAATGTGATTTTTGTCAGTACTGTAGGGCATCTGGAGCAGGTCACAGTAGTTGGTCGTTGATGGGCAGCTGGTCTAAGGTGGCATCATGCAGCGATGGGGTCAATCACTCACTCTTAAATGTTGAGACTGAGTCCTGGACATTGTCTGGGAGGTTATTCCAAAGTTGAGGGGCTGTGTAAGAGTATGCTCTTCCCCCTGCTGATAATTTCTGATTTCTGGGGACAATGAAGCACAGCACCCTGTGATCTAAGTAAATGAAATGATTCTTAATAGGAAATGAGGGCGAGCCCATGTAGGGCTTTATACATCACTAAAATAATTTTATATTCAATTCAGTATATAATTGGAAGCCAGTGTAGTGCTGATAGAACTGGGCTAATATGATAAAATTTTCTGGTTTTAGTAAGAACTCTGACTGATGCCTTTTGAACTAATTGAAGAGGAAGATGAGAGACACCAGACCCAACAATGCAGATGAGCTGAGGCCACTATCAAAGCAACCAGGGTTTCCATAACACTTCAACAGTGCCACAAGAGCCCCGGCCAAGTATTGAGTGTATATACTGTACATACTTTTCAGTAGAACAACATTTATGTATTAAATATAATTTTTACATTTGGTGTTATATAAAATTAACAATTTTTAAAGATACTGATTTTTGGGTTTTCATTGGCTGTCGGCAATAATCATCACATAAACGCTTGAAATAGACTCTCTGTGTGTAATGAATCTGTATAATATATGAGTTTGACTTTTTGAATTGAATTACCGCAGTAAATGGACTTTCATTGATATTGTAATGTTTTGAGATGCACCTGTATATGAAATACACAATAAAGAACTATTTAATCTAAGCTTGTGCATCACATCACTACGAGTTTATAACAATCTCACAATACAATTTGCCTTTCTGAATGAACACTGATGAACTTGTCGATGATGCTGTAACGCAGCAGGTCTGTAAGAGATGCTGTTCAGAACCAGCCACTCAGCTGCTTGACTTCAGCGTCCCTCACATGTCACGTGACCGTCCGGCTCTCGGTTTAAAACCCGCCGTCAACTCCTCGCCTTCTCAGTCATGCTGTAGACTCCGGCACCGGCGGTCCCACCATGGCTGCGATCGAGCGTAACGGGAGCGCAGCAGCCGAGCCGCGGCTCAATTCCACGGAAAGTTACGCGCCTCCGCAGCTGGACGAGGACGAGGAACTTCTGAAGTACATCTGGAAAGAATATCTGCATCCCAAACAGTACGAGTGGGTTCTAATCGCGGGATATATCATCGTGTTCCTGGTGTCTTTGGTGGGAAACACGCTGGGTGAGTTCAGGGCTGCCTTGCTTATGTGGCTGTTGACTTCTGTCCATCATGGTTAGCTCATCATTAAACCCATCACTCTGAACATCATCATACTCTCTTAAAAACATAGCCTTCATGAAGACGGTTCTATATATCACGCCATGGTGAAAGGGTTCTTCAGATTGATGAGGTATGTGTTATAGGAGATTCTATACAGAACCTTTTTGAAAATGGTTCTGTATAGCCCCCCCAAAAAAGGTTCTGCTGTAGTTACGATGTCAAGCTTGTAATAATAGAGGAACCCTTTTTGGTGCTATATAGATTCAGAAAGGTTCTGTATAGAACTATCTACAATACATTCCTCATAAATCTGAAGAACCCTTTCACCAAGGAGTGTTCATGTTTCTATATAGAACCATTTTATTTATTGAAGAACCATCTCTTTTAAGAATGTGGATAAAGGGTTATTTGCACAGTGAAAGGGTTCTTCAGATTGATTAGGAAATTGTTGTAGATGGTTATATATAGAACCTTTTTAATGGTCCTGTATATCCCCAAATGGGTTCTGTTGTAGTTACGATGTCAAACTTGTAATAATAGAAGAATCCTTTTTGGTGCTATATACACCCATTTTCAAAAGGTTTCAATATACTGTGGAACATCCCCATCAGTCTGAAGAACCCTGTCTTCAAATGGTTCTTTTAGTGTTCATGTTTCTATATAGAACATTTTTCTTTACTAAAGAACCCTTGAAGAACCATGTCTTTTAAAAGTGTAGAAACCATTTGCTGAAAAAAAATGACAAACCTTTCCATCAAGTGACTGGACATTGCTTAATGGCTACCATTATAGACCACTTGTAGAACTGTAGAACACTTTTAGATCCCATTAGAAAAATAGTCTAGAATGAGTCTCAAATCACTCATTAAACCATTATATTTTACATTTTGATATCAAACCATTAAACCAGTAAATACCATTATTATCCTTTAGACACCATTACAAATTTAGTTTGCAATGTTGTTTAAATGTTAGAAATGATATTTAGTTTGGTTAGACATCTAAACGTAAAGTGGCGTAATGGATGATTTGACACACCTGATCATTTTCTAATACACTCTTAAAAGAGATGGTTCTTTAGTGAAGAAAATGGTTCTATATAGAACCATGAACATTAAAAGAACCCTTCTTGTGGAAACGGTTCTTTTCCTGATGAAAGGCTTCTTCATACTGATGAGGAATGTGCTGTAGATAGTTATGTACAGAACCTTTTTGAAAATGGTTCTATATTGCATCTAAAACGATTCCTCTATTACAAGCTTGACATCATAACTACAGCAGAACCCCTTTGTGGGCTATAAAGAACCCTTTTCAAAAACACATTTCACCATGCAAAGCATCCTTTTGTCCATGAGAAGGGTTCTTTGAGTGTTCATAGTTCTATAAAGAACCATTTTCTTTACTGAAGAACCCTTGAGGAGCCATTGTTATATATAAACATGTTCTACAGTTCTGCTCTACTAAATTGGTCTCTAATAGTTTAGAAAGTCTTATTTGATGGAAACCATCAGTTTTTCCTAATGGCTTGTATTTTTCCTGCTGGGAAGTGATTCATGTAACTGCACTGGGAATTTGAATCATTTATCCATGACATTAGACGTGCATTTGTTATTCAGTTTGCAGATCATGCTCTGGGAGGGAGACTGTGCAGTGTTGTGTTTCATTCATTCAGGCTGTGATAGAAGTAAGAATTTCAGAGTGTCTTCACATGCATATGACATGACAGGCTCATCACTGTAGGGTGGTGCTGTATTGTGTATTCTGCCGCATGCCTTTGGGTTTGATGTGCTTGGAAGTGGCAGGTATGCAGACTCCTTCCATTTGCATTGTTATTGAGTGGATGGGTCGATATTCTCCTACTCAACGCGGCACAAAGCTGCACCTCTGAGAGCTTTTTGAATGTCCTTTACCTCATAGAAACAATCAACTTTGACATTTTACTATGAAACACATGAGATTAACTACTACAATGCAATCTTTACATTTCCTCCTTCCTTCTCAGCATAAATGAATCTTACTGCAATTGACTGTCAGAACCGTGTATCACATGCTTAGTACTTTTTCCATAATCATCACATTCCACATATACAGTGCAGGCTGATACAATCAGTGATACGTTTCTCTCTGTACATTATCCTCATTGTTATTGATTGATTTCAGATCTCATGTGCTGGACCACTGTATGAGGTTGTGTCTGCTTACTTACAGGCTGCACTGTATGCATTTATATATTGTCGCTGTCCAAAAAAAAGTTGTTTCTTCATTTTTTGGGATTTTTAGTTTTCTGCGTAATGTGAGCTCAGCAGGAGCTCAATATATCATGATGATTGGACAAATGTCTTCGCATAAACTTATCTTTGGACAGTGATTATATATAGACAGTGTTATTATTTATGTAGTATCATCCATTTTATTACCATAGCATATACAGTATATATAGTATACAGTGAAATCCAATCAATTATCACTTATATAATTATGTTTTTAATCGTGGCATTCCTTCATTAGGTGTGCATAATTAAATCAAAGCATTTGCCTCTTTGTAATGTCATTCCATCTTACAACTCTTGTTCTGGCAATGAGGAAACCAAGCAATGTTGTGGTATTTTGTCCCATTCTTCTTGCAAATGTCTTAAGGTGTGTAACAGTACAAGGTTGTTGTCGTGTTTTTAATTCCCAAATTTTGAACATTCTGTACTGGGGGCAAGTCAGGACTGCAGAAAGTCTTCTTCTGCAGCCATGCCTTTGTAATCTGTGCAGGATGAGGTTTTGCGTTGTCTTGTACAGCAAAGTGACATTTGTGAATGAATCTTTGTATTGTAGTGCTTGCCAAAATAATCATTTGGCATTATAGCTATATCAGTTATTGATGAATGATGGTTCTTGATGGAGTGCTGACTGAGGGATTGGAGGCCACAGGTGTTCAACTTAGGCTTGCGCCTTTACCCTTTAAATGGTTTAATAATATTATGCATTGTATAGGGAGAAATATGCAAATTCCTTTCAATCATTTTAATAATATGTTAACAAACTGGCGATCATCTGCCCATTTTTGCCCCTTTAAGATACAGCTTTTCGTGGATGCTGCTTTTATACCAAATCATGATTACAATCCTTTGTTGACATTCTTTGACTCATTTGATATTATAGGATGTGGGACCATATATGGCGATGCCATATGTAAACAGAAGCTAGCTGAGCCGCAACAGCATCTCTAATGAGAATGAGGCTGTAGTGGTATGCAAGCAACATTTTTTTACCCCACTTCATGTCTTAGCCTATAATAAAATCATGACAATTAAAGTTAGCAAATATAACCAAACTTACTTCTCATTAAAGATGCTGTTATGGCTCAGTGAGGTTCTCTTTTCATATGGCATTGTCGTTATCATGCTGTGGTGAAAAATGGGCAGGCAAACGCAGAGAAGTAAAAGAATAATAATCTTTACTAGATACGAGAGATACAGAGGAGCAGGCTAAGGCATAGACAGAGTTCAGGCAACTGGTCAAGGCACAAACGACAGGGTTATCAGAGAAAAAACAAGAGAGAAGTCTAAAAACAGGCTTAAGGTCAAAAAGGCAGAGTACAGACTAACAGATGAGAAAAACGGCTTGTTAAGGCAACGAAGTAGGTTGGCAATAACTCGCACTGATGAGCGAGTGAAATGGTGTTATACAGTCTGTGTGAAATGAGCCGCAGGTGATTTGAATCAGTATTCCGGCGAGTGCGATCTGCGCCCGCGCTGCTGATTGGCTGGCTCTTCTGCGTGGTTAGGAGAATGTAGGTCAAGGTCTAAGTGTCTTGTCGAGCCAGAGCCAGCAGAGGGCGTGACAGCCGTTATGGTCCCACATCCTTTAATGTCCCCCGGAAATACTTCTGTTGTCTTGTGAACAGTTTTGCAGTGCGTTTGTGAACCTGCATTTGTTTTGTGAATCTGCAGCGCATTTGTTAAATGTAGTGCCCATGTTGTCATTTTTTGCAGCACAATTGTGAGTCTGCAGCTCATTTTTGAATCTGCAATGAATCATACATTTAAATAAAATCCTGTCCAATGAGCTTTGTTTCTTCTTCCATTTCAAAAGGTTTAGAAAATAAGTGAGACACGTTTGTTTACACAGCAACAGCCCAGAAACTCTTCTTCTCGGCAGTGTCAACAGTGATCTCTGCACTCACTCACGCTTTCTAGTGACTCCTTCTGGTGAGTGGTGGAAGCTCAATGATCTCGGCTTGCAACATAAAGCAAAAAATCTACCAACCGATGGCTTGTGTCTTGGAAAATTTGCAAGTTGGGTCAATCATAAGTCAAGGTTCCACAGTATATAAAATGATGCATAAAGCACCTGAAATGTTCAGTAATTCTAAGAGTAAAATCCCCCCAAAAAAACAGAAGTCAGGAGATGTGTGTTTCAGCCTTGATTCCTCTACTCTTAATGAGAGCAGTCTCCCTCTCCCTCCGTCTGACAGAGACAGTACTGATAGGTAACTGGTCATATGACTGCATGGTACACTACACAGTAAATGACAAACTTGACAATATACTGCATACTACACCAGGGAACAGTATGCAGTATACAGTATATACTAGTGCAGTGTGCAGAGTGCAGTACAGTATTATGCAATTTTGAGTGCACAGATGATCTCATGCCTTTTCTGAAGTATGTATAATTGCATGCAGCTTTAGATGTTTAGGCAAGTTTTAAATCTCCATATAAACCATAAGTCCAACAAACAAGAGATTTTTGAGGGATTTGATACTATATCAGACATAATATGTCCTGGATGAAAAATTCCTGTATATGTACATTTCACATATTTACATAACACACCCTTCTGAGCTAAAGCTCACTGTATTTATTTTAAACATGATTTTCTTTTAGAACTAGTCACTGTACATCTGTTTAGACCTTCATCTTAAATAGATCCTAAATGCTTTTTTATTTCTAAACTAATGTGCTTGGATTCATGACACTGTGTCGTTTTACTTATGTATTTCACTGTATCTACTTACTTATATATACACTGTGTTATCATTTGGATACATTTCAGTTATTTGTAGAGTCTGCGGTAAACTACTGCATTACTCATTAGTGCATTATGATTTAGTATCAGGTTATTATGTGAGACATTCTGCTTGTCTAATCAATAAAGGGATCACAATTAGGTTTTTAATTGCAGCATTCCTTCATTCAATCAAGGGTGAATAATTACTCTGAAAAGTAGTTCTAGAGTGAGGCACATAGCATTTTTTACCTTCATGCATACTGGTTTTTGACTGATTATAAGCCCTGCCTGACATTAACCCTCTGAAGTCTGTGCTCCTGTGGTGGCATATTAACAAAATTCCACAAAAACACACATATGACTCTGTGAAATTTTATCCTAGAAACAATAGAAACATACCCCAGAAATTTTAAAGGGTCTACTTTTCAAATATATATATATAGCATGAATCAAAATATTTTTAGATTCTTGTTAGAGGAGCTTAAATAAGCAGAGGCACATCTGTGAGTGTGACTCAGACAGCTGCACATATTTTCCCATCAAAAGACACATGTTGTCATTCATATGATAATGACATGGTAATTCCGGACATTCTATTGGTGGATTCCAGTGGCCTGGAATCTGTGGAATCTGAACTGAACATAGACATCTCACCTGAGGTGATCCTGAACAAAAGACCTCTCACCTGATTTGTTCACATGCATCTCATAAATAAATGTAGGGTTAGTGGCTGAGGAAAACACAATGTAATGTGAGGTAATCACATTCGATAAGCTTTAGAAATAAAACCACATGCAATTTCTAAAAACTGTAATGACCATCGTGTAGCCAAAAACTAGAGTGTGTTCTTTTGCATTATATCAGCACATCTGAAAATAGGTTTTTGGAAAGTCTAAGTTTAGAGCAGATTTAATCAAAATATAGATTTATGACACTCTTACTGTTTTGAAACTGTTGTGGAAAAAAAGTCAAGCCATGTCAAACTATATCAAACTATATATATCAAACTATGTGAAATTCCCTCAGACTCCAGGGGGTTAAGAGCCAATATTTAGCATTTACTGTAATCAAGAATGGAACTCATTTTCCATGCAGAAAAAATCATTTTTTGCTGTCTAGGCGCATATCTGATGCAGACATGATTTAAAAATGTGGACTACATCTCAAATAAATCCAGTCAAAACTTCATTTTCAGTGTTTCAGTTTTTTACAATGGTCTAAAGCTAATATTCTAATGTTCTAATATCAAATTATGTTCATTTAACATAAGCTGTGAGTAATAGATGCATCCTTGTAAATTTTCATATTACAAAACGTACACTCATGGTCAGTGAAACATGGGCGTCATGGTGGCATGGTGATTAGTAAGTTTGACTTGCTTGGTCTTGGTATGAGTTTTCATGGAGTTTCCATGTTTTTCCCCTGTCTGTGAATTGGAAAACTGCATCTAATTGCCAGACACTTTAGATAGTAAAGCAGTGATAGCTACGTTAGTTTGCTCCAGGTTAGCTTGTTATCTAGCTACCAAAGTACTTCACTCTTAAAAGAGATGGTTCTTCAGATTGATGGAATTTGAGGAATGTGCTGTAGATGGTTGTATACAGAAGCTTTCTGAAAATGGTTCTATATAGCTCCAAAAAGGGTTCTGCTATTGTTACAATGTCAAGCTTCTATTAATAGAGGAACCCTTTTTGTTGCTATATAGAAACATTTTCAGAAAAGTTCTGTATAGAACCATCTTCAACACTTACCTCAACAATATGAAGAACCCTTTCACTACAGAAAGAAGCCTTTGGGTTTGGGTTTGACAATGGTTCCATATAGCAACATCACATCTTAATATATATATATAAAACATCTTAACTACAGCAGAACCATTTTGGGGACTCTATAAAATGATTTTCAAAAAGGTTCTGTATAGAACCATTTACAACAGTTTCCTCATCAACCTGAAGAACCGTTTCACCATGGAAAGAACTCTTTATTCATGGGTTCTTTTAATTTCTTTACTAAAGAACCCCTGAAGAACCATTTTTTAAGTTTGTTGTTCAGTGTCTGCAGGAACTAACCTAAGTGATGTATGAGCAGCTGAATGACTACAGCCATTAGTCACTTTTAATAAAGCTTATTAGAAACAGCTTGTGTATAGTAGCTGACCTTGTTATCAGGATTTGACATTTAGCCTCCAGTGGGTTATTGTAAAAACTCCTTTCTTATTGTAAAGGCGCTGATTCTTGTCTACCTGCTACTTTAGCTACTACCCATGAAACAGGCTGGCGTTGACATTTTATGGCAAAGCTGTTTCAAAACAGTGTCCTTCAGTTTCCCATTCAGTTCTATTTAAAACGTGATGTTTCCCCCCACAGGAGGCATGGTTTGTCCTCCCAATGACGCAACACACTCAGTTTCCTTTATAACTATTCACTACCATCACTTCCTCTTTATGAATCCAATTTATGTTCGATTTGAAAGGATATAGTTAGCCCTCACTGTGTGCTGTTTCTACTTAAAGCATAGATTTAGCCTTCTCTTTTCAACCCAAATCTAATTTAAAACTACTGTATTCATAACTTCACATACACGTCATACACTTCACAGTATAACTTAACTCATAGCTTTAATAATGAGAGATGTTAACTTTCTGTGCAGCTTTTCCATGGATGAGTGAAGCAGTTGTTTATGGCTTTCAGAAACTCTGAAGGTCACAGTGTAATCCTGCAGGTTTTGTGTCTTTAAGGTTTGTTGAATATATGTTTAGAATGGCGTTAATAATAATTTGTTGATTTTTAGAATTTTTATTTTTGGTGGAACAGCAGGGAGGATGATATGGTCAAGGGAGCTGATTTACTGAAATGCAAAATAGTCAAGAATAGTTACTCTAAAATGTAAATCTCATTACTCTCATTGATTAAAAACTATGGGCTAAAAGCAGACAAACATACAATACCAACATCAGACCAACCAAATGGTCCAACCAACCTGCACAGCACAACATACAAATCCACTGAAGCTAAGCAGGCCTGGCTCTGGTTAGGGCTTGGATGGGAGAAAGAAAAGCTTGTGTGAATCCTGGAAGTAACACTGGTGGCACAACAGTAAGCACTATTCATTTGTTCTTTGTTGATCCCAGTGCTCCTGTGCATTGACACTGTACTGTCTTCTGGGTGAGACTAATAGTCCGGATTCTCTGAGGGCAGAAAAAGATCCATAGTATAAGATTATGGGTGTTACGCTGATTTCCTGCTCCTAATCATCCCCATACTCAAAAACAGGCTTAGTATCTCCTCACCTTTGTGTCTAATACCAAATGTGTGGTGAGAGTTCTGGT
>BRDA01036069.1:0-10172 GCA_036984385.1 Crenuchus spilurus | reverse complement strand
TACTAATAAATTATTGTGGTCTAAAACCAGGTGTTTCAGTTTCATTGTCTAACCCCTGTAAATTTTCACAGATATTAAATACTGAATAATTTCCCTTAATGAATAAATGATCACATGTGATATTTTATCTAGTTTGTTATCCACTTTGGTGTTTGGGAGGCAGCAGTGCCCTAGTGGTTAGAGATCTGGTCTTGTGAGCAGAAGGTCAACGGTTCAATCCCAGGGCAGGTCATGACTGAAGTGTAGTTGAGCAAGTCACCTAACCACCATCTGCGCCCTGGGTGAAGTGGATAAGGATGCCCACCAATACTGTCTGTGTTTTTCACTGCACAAATGGGTACAATGTGTATGTCAAATTTCCCTACTGTGGGACTAATAAGGGATTATAAAATACATTACAAAATAATCTCTTAGGACTTGTGTTAAAATCTGATGTTTTAAGTCATATTTGCCCACAAATACAGACACAAACTTTCAAACACCACTATGTGATTTTAAGCAGTGAAATTGAAGGGTAATGCTTATTGACATGTAAATGCATTTTTACATTCAAAATATATTCTAACCCTCATTTGCCCACACAGAATGGGGTGCATTCACTGTAATTATGGCTTTAAGTAGCACAGAACATTGGAGAAATGTTTGCATGCATAATTCAGTACCTGGGCATTTGATGAACACAATTTTAATGGAAGCACAATATATTTCATTTCCCAGTTAATGGACAAAGGTAAAGAGTAATTAGTATGAGAAATGAATGTGGCTAGTATACTGCTTCCAACACTATCACTCTCTTACCTGAATGAGAGTAATCTAATAGTAAATTATTAAGTCCTGCCTATCAGTGGAAAGGGCCTCTAGCTGACCAGATATTATTTAGGTGGTATATTATTTTCTGCACAGCAGTGCTGTCAAAATGTTAATGTCATGGGCTGCACTGGTATGTGTGTATAATGTTCATTTTTCTTTGGTTTGGATCTCTTCAGATGCAGACATCCAGTGGAGCAATAAATCCAAGGAGACTTTGTCTCAGTAGATTACACCTGTGATGCAACATCCCAAACAGAGGGAAAAGAGCAAGAACTGAACCGAAACCAGCCAAATTAGCTGCTGGAAGTCTGAGAGGAGATCAGCTTTAATAAGCCTGATAAATCACAACAGCTTCAAACTTCATTCAGAACGTGTCAATCTTCTTAATCCCCAAACTGCATTCATACACTCATCTCCTTTATCCAGAGCTCATAAAAAAGAAGAAAAGGGAAGCAAATAAAAGAGAGACTATTTACCAAGGTAATGTGTCTGGATTAGCTGATCATGGTTCACTGTTTCAGCAAATTTGAACTGCCGACATTTCATCTTTTTCAATATTTGTATTGATTTGAGATTTTTCTTCTTTCTTCGGGTGTTTATATGTTTGATAAAGATGTGTTTTTCATGGATGTATTTTTGATTAAAGCTTCAGCAACTCTGGGTCCAGCAAATCGAAATGATTCTGTGATATCTACATTTACAGACACCTCCAGGTGTATAAAAGACTTTGCTTTGCACCACATTGCATCAACCTTGGCATCTGAGTCTGAGAGGATTTAAGATCCTGAGGTTTGAAGCAGTATGATCATGGATCATGTGATTATGGATGCACTGGTGCAGTAATTGTTGCACCAACAGGCAGGCTTGGCATTCTTATAAGCAGTATAGAAGTTTACAGGGATGTGAACTCACATAAAAACAAACACATTTATGTGCCCATTTCATACTTTTGCATTGTTGTAAAGCACAGTAAACCTATACTGCCCAGGCTGTACTGTCTGTCACGGCTTTTTTTCATTTCTGTTTAAGTTGTTCATCTCATTTGGTCAAGGAGAATATTTTATTGGTGTGTGGCTACCCTGAATTGACTGACAGTTTAACATTTTAGAGGTCTACTAAGTCATTGCTATTCAATACATTTACACTGCAGAGGTATGAATATAAAATGACAATGTCATGTTATGAATTACATTTACATTTGATTTACGTTCTGTAGGTACATATTTGAGAGCACTTCCACTATTTCCATTTGTTTTGATGCCAAAAATGAGAAGAATGTAGCAAAAACGTAAAAAAAAAACCTTCTTTAGTGGTACAATAACTTTGATCTCATTTTATATGGAGGTACATTATATCAAATATCTGTTGAAACAAAACCTGTTGTTATTAAACCAGAGTTCTAAGATTAGGTTTAAGTTTTGGATTGAGGTTAAGGTTCAGGTATAGGGTCATATTAACTAAAAATGTGATTTATTTTATAGGTAATACAATAAAACTTTGACATATAAGTTTAATTCATTCTGTGACCGAGTTCGTAACTCAATTAGCTCGTATATCAAATAAAATTTCTCAATTTCTCTATTCCAGCAACCCAAAAACCACAACTTTTTTGTTTGTTTTTAAATAAGAAAATGTACTTAATAATGTATAATCAATGTATAAAAAACAATAATGCATAATAAAATAATGTAAAGGAATAAACTGGTTTTATTAAGTGTATTTACCTTGAAGATCAGATGATATTCTTCTTCTTCACTGACTTTTGTCTTTTTTGCCACATGTTCCTTGCTTTCACTTGCAGAGTGTTTGAATAAAATCCAGTCCAAATAGATTTGTTTCTTCCTCAATTTCAAAATATTTAAAAAATGAATAAGACAAGTTTGTTTAGACAATGCCAACACATGAACTCTTCTTCTCAGCACTGATAATGCCACTCACTCAAGCTTGCTGAGCCACCTAGTGGCGGGTGGCAGAAGCTCACTAGCTCATAACTCAGATCTCCGCTCACAACATATCGACAGAGCTATGGCTTGTATCTTGGAAAATTCATAACTTGTTTCATTTGTAAGTCAAGGTTCCACTGTACATATAAAATATGACAGTTTACCTGTATTAATAAATGTATGAACCGTTTTGTTCATGAAAATGTCATATGTAGGAAGCCACATAGACTTTTCCAAGTAATAAAATTCCCACATATTTGTCAGAGAAAATATGAATCATGTTTTTGCTCCCTGTATATGCTCAATCAACTTAAAGGACTAATTTTGTTTTTATGGAGCCTCACAACATTGGGAAAAGGTGCAATTTACAAACTTTAGCAGTTATAGTCACAAATGTAAAAGACACATTAACAGTTTTGCAAAGTTTCTGGGTTTTCAGGTTGAACATGTTTCAATGAAACATTGTGACACAGTGTGCAATGGACTTTGAGGTTCAGTTTTTCTCATTTAAAGTGTGTGTCTGAGGTGTTCACCAATTGGCGGTGATGTGCATATAAACTCAACCTTATTAAAAAAGCAGCACACACAGTGGTTTCTAATAAAGTCCTCTGCAAATACAGTTCTGCTATTCTGAACGGCAGCAGCAATGACTGTAATGCTGAGTGTATTGTGAAATATTAAGCACATATTTAAATCCATTTCATCAGGCTCTGAAAATTCTTTAAAAAGGACCAAAAATGTCCTTCTCAGCTCAACTGGGTGTTCAACACACCACTGCTTCCATTTAAACAAAAGGTTTGTCTTGGTTGAATGTAGCGCTGATCAGGACAACCAATACATCTGAAGATACTGATGACAAAGGCCTGATAAGGTGGATTTTTTTTTATTTTGAATATCTTGACGCTAACATGGCATGCTAACAGCTTCTTTCCCAGAGCTGTAGTGATCTTCAACAACAGTGGACACATCACACTGTAGTCCATAAACTAATCTACTACTGAACTGAGCTATTACTACTACTACTAATCTACTACTGAACTAAATCCTGCTAAACTGAGACTGGAACTGGACTCAATCACAAAAAATAAATAAATAAATTCTGCTCCAAGTTTACTGTTTTGCACTATGCCTACTTGCACAACTGTACAGATGTTTGATTTCTGTAAATGTGTATATATTGGGATAATATTTATATTTCTCTAAGCTTTCTCAATGTATTACTCTTTTTACTCTTTAGTGATTTTTTAACTCTATATTCTCTATTCTACTACTGTGTATTGTACGTGTTACATATAACACATGGGTTGCTCTCTCACCAGTCAAATTCCTTGTACATACTTGGCAAGTAAAGAGATTCTGATTCTGATTATTAGTACATGCATGAGTAAAGACCCTTCCATGTTGTCTTCATGTTCAAACTTAACAACACTAACACATCTTTTGTGTATTCTACTGATCCAGTCAACTGATCCTAAAAATCTTTATTTACATTTTAATGTTGCAGTGTAAAAACATTTAAACTCTTCTCTTAACAGAGCACCCTCTTACCTTTATACCAGCTCCACATGGATGATGACATAGCAAACACTGAACATGGATGCCTTCTGATTGCCTGTCTTCCCCAGCTACACAAAACAGTCAACCTAACAAATAGATTCACAAGAAAAATGGAAAAACAGGGAGTTATGATTGGCACTTTTTGAGTGAACGATAATACAGGCTCTCAGTTGTGATGTTTGTGCAAACCAGCTATAATTGTTTCATTTTTTCTTGTGTTGCAACCGTGCAAACATGACACACAAAGGAATGAATAGCACCATTTGGTGTAGAAAAATAACCCAAAGAGGACAGTACTGCCACTGTAAAAATCCAAACTATGTTACTCTATTTTGCACCTTTTGAAAATACCAGCTGCCCTTCACATTGTAAAAACATTATATGATGCACTGGCCAACAAAAGTGTTTCAAAATAACATGGAACTAACTCTTGTAACTATTATATTAAGGATTTTTTTTCCTTTTGCCATTTCAGAGATGGAATGTATTATTATGACAGCAACAATTTGTAAGTTTAGTTTAGTTGACAAACACAGTCAACAGAACAGCACGTCCCCTCTTTCTTTATGTGTCATTTGTAAATTGCACACAGTGGCACTCTTCCTGCATGATTATAAATTTTTCAGATGGTGTGTAGCTATTATTCCCAGCTTCAGTGTTAGGACCGGCCTTTGGGTTTGACAGCTTAATTACCTGCTGATAAGACACTTCCTTGCAGTGGAAAAAAATGAAAGTTCACAATGTGAAGTCAGTAGTAATATAGACCCCAGCTTACTCTCAGAAGCTCAGACAAATCCCTGTGTGCTGTAGGATTACACCACTGTATGCACTGCACTAATGATCTGTGCACCAGTTTCTCTGTGAGGAAATATGAAGTATTATTTTGGACTACTGTAGGCCAGGTTTCAGCTCACAGTGAGACTTAAGAAGTCACAGACAGAGCAGGTGCTGAAAGAAGCTACATAAATGATCTTACAGCTAAGTTTTGGGTTATGGGCCAGACAACTTCACAGAGTAGTCTTATGATCCCATCAAACAATTTCTGGTGGTTATAAAAGTCAAAATTGCTTAAATACAGTATATGAGAACTTTACTACATCATTTTGATATCATCATCTGGATTTCCATTCTTATGTTTCACAATGTTATACAGTACATATATAAATATATACATAAATATCAGCTGAAGTCATGAACATGTCAGTTTCCTCATCAGTTCACACCATTGCCAGTACATGTTAAGTATACCCAGTCATCTTGCTAATCTTTTTAAAAAAGGATCATGTCAATTGTATCACTTCCAGATCAGCTTCTCACGCAAAGGATTCTGATACATTGCTGATATGCAGGAAAAAAAAACAAATAAACTCATAATGTATAATACTGTAGTACACTTGATTCGTTTAATTATATATTATTTTATTACATATAAAATATGTAATTACAATAAAGATCGTCTTAGGAGTATCCAAACATAAATAAAGAAATAAAGATATAAAAACAAATTTTACACAAAGACATCAAATCATATAGTATAACAATAATTTATTAATATTATTTTATTGTATTATGCCTTTTAAAATAAAGCATCAGATAAAAATTTGAAGTAAAAAATGTAAATCAATTAATGAATTAATGTCGTCATTAATGTAGGGTTAGTATTAATAAAAATATTTCTATCTGTTTGGAACCTTGTACTCATGTCAGAGAATTAAAAACATATTTCAACAAAATCTCACCTTAAAGAACATCAAACTGGTTTGACACTGACAGCAGGCAACTTACTGCAGTCCTGAGTGTTATGTTACTGAGGAGCTTCTATTATAGTACAATCGTTGAATTGCAGAATGTGACAGATGACAAAAAGATGACAAAATGTCAGAAAGTCCAGTATTTGTAGATGAGGACAGGGTCATATGGAGATCTAAAACACCTAAACGTTTTTGGACGTGAGGAGAGCTCACAAATTGCCTGAGCAACTTAAGTCTAGGTCCACACTTTGGAAGTCAAAGGCTAGAAGCCTGGTCCTCATTTCAACATTTCACCCTGGACAGTCCTTTGCTGATGTTTGTTTTGATCAGTGATCTGTCTGAACAGGTGGAAGAGAATCATGTGAATCATGTGATTTCTTATCTGAAAAACCTTTTTCCATCACCCTTTTTAGCATTTTGATGTCAAAGATGTCTTACAAACACAAATAAAAAGCACAGACTGCTAAGCATCAGTACACTATTTAATAAGCTAAAGCAGAAGAAGGATAACAAAAAATGGAGAAAAACACAATTACAAATACTGTAACCACAAAGAAAGCATAGTTCTAGTATAGCCATAAGGTGAGACTCAACCTGAGGAGAAGGAGAAACTAGAAAGTTATAAATAAACCAAGATTTTATTTCCAAGAAAAAGTCAGAAAGAGTGGAGGGAGGAAGAGCAGAATTAGGCTGAGTGGACAAGTAGAGTTGGGTATCATCAGTGTAGCAATGAAACTGAATATGAAATTTCCTGAAAATTTGGCCAAGGGTTAAAAATAGGTAATACAAAGGAGAGGGCCTACCAGAGATCCCTGTGGAACACCACTAGTAACTGGAAAAAAACTGAGACCTGAATTCTTTAACTGCAACCAGAGAGATAAGGCCTGAAACAGGTAGGAGGAGTGCCAGTGATTCCAGAGAGTCTCTCTAAGAGGATGTTACATGAGATAATTTCAAAAGCTGCACTCAGATTAAGAAGAATTAATTTGGTTAACAGGTTGGAGTCAGCTGACATCAACAGGTCATTGGTGATTTTATCCAAACCAGTCTCTGTACTATAAAACAGATGGAAAAAAGACTGAAATTGTTCAAACATCTTGTTGTCAGAGAGGTGAGTGTGGACTTGTGCTGCAACAGTTTTTTCAATTATTTTCACAATAAAGGTCAATAATTATTTAGGTCATTGTGGTCTGCACCAGGTGTCATGAGTATAGCATTTATTGTGGCTGTTTTGAGAGAAGCAAGAACAGGACCAGAAGCAAGGGAGGAATTTTTGATGTATGTTGATAGAGAAGACAAAGAAGGCATAAAGGCTTTTACCAGGTGAGAAAGAAGAGGATCTAATTGGCAAGTCGAGGAACTAGATTTTTTAAGACCAGATATTTCAGCAACATTTTTTGATAATTTTAAACTATAAAGCAGAAACAGAAGGAAATCACAGAAATTCAGAGGTGATGAGATACAGACTGTATTGACAAAACAAGATGCTGGTGGATGACTTAATTAGATTAGTGTAATATGCAGATTTGGCTTTAGAACAAGCATCCTTATAATGAAGTAAATAGTCATTATCCATATTTTTTATAAATTAGAAGGCCTGTAATCTGTAATGCTCTGCCCTGAACCTGGTGAGGGGGTGGGGGACTAACCATGACCCTGATCAGGATTACGTGGATAAGATAATGGATGAATGGATGGCAGAAGGCCTGTTTTCTTATAGAGCCATTCTAGATGACAGACTGTAGTTTGCAAAACCAAATGGCAGAGTGAGTAAAAGAGACAAGGGCAGAGTTTTCTGGGTTGCCCAGAAAATACAAGATAGTCTTTTGGGGGTTATAATCATAAACCTTCAAAAAATACTTGGAACTGTCATCAAAGCACTCAAAACTTGTGACAAAAATGATCATTCCTAACAACATTCTCAGATATAGTGCAGTCATAAGTGGTCCACATAAGGTAGGATCATACAAACATGCTCATATCTGCCTTGGGTTGACAGATACCATATATATGTCAGATACCATATATCCCACAGAAAAAAAAAATTCAAAAGTGAACACAGTGAGAAAAAGTAATTACAAGTATTGGCAGATGACTTAGACACAAGCCCCAGTGACAGTGACAGTGAGTAGCCCATGAGTAGCACACATGCCAACTTAAGCCAACAGCTTGATCTTCTATGCTAAGTATACCACAACCAATACATAGCATAACATACAACATAAACACAACAAGCAGAGCAAATAAAGATAAGTCACAAACATCTGGGGGGGAGGGACATATTCAAAATGAGATGCACACTATGTCCTTCAGTTGACTTGCACACCTACAGACAAGCCTGTGGCTATGCCACATTCATTTTTCAGTGTTCTAATAGTCTGCTGCATAAAATTTGGTTAGGAATAAACCATTAAATCCCCATCTGCCTCACTACTTCAGAGCTAACAAGTCACTGAAACAGTCCAGCCAGGTAAGTTAATTAAGTAAATTTTATTCATATAGCACTTTTAAATCCAGTGTGCTTGACAATAAAAGATACAAATTCTTAGTCTCCATTCTCCACTTACACACAAAACATGCATACATTGACACAACAATGTCCTGTCCTCTGTCTACAGTTCAACAGCTGCTGAATGTTTAAATTATATGATATAAATGTGTTTTAAGCCTGGATTTAAAAACAGCCACAGATGCAACTGTCTGATGTCACTTGGGAGACCATTCCAAAGGCTCACTACAGTGATAGCAATGGTATAATCCCCTTTATGTATAAACTGAGACAATCAAAAGTAACTGGGATGCAGATTTTGATGACCTACAAAGTATTCCCACAAAATATGCAGGACAAATCCAAAAAAGATGCTTAAAACAAACACACAAGTGTAACCAAAGCTAAACTTGCATTTGTAAATTACAAATCAAATTGTATTTTTTATCTTAAAAAACAAAAATGGGAGAAATCAACTACAAATTTCAGATGTATCAATGTTTACAGTACCTGACAGATGGCATAGACATAGAAAAAAATCCAGAATATTTAGCTACTATTTTAAGTAGAAATTGTGGCTTAAAGGCACAGTATGCAAAAAAATCTTTGATACTCCCGAACGCGATGTCTAATAGCAACTTTAAAGCTAGTGATATGTCAAGTGGTAAGATTAATTTTAATCAGAAATTTAGGAAATGTAATATGTAAAATTATCATAGCTACAATGCAGACAAAACATATTATCTGCACTTCAGTAGTGCTACTGTAAACGTTAGCTGTTTTCTGTACAAACACAAGATAATGTAAAAGAAAACACATCAAACTTTTTTTTTTCATGGCAAGACAGCAGCTTCTCATGCTCCGAACATACCCAGTTTTAGTAGTTTTTATGTCAGTTTATGTCAGTTCTGATACTGAATTCACGCACCCTAAGCGGCTGAGTTACAGCTGAACCAAACTCATGCAGATAAGACACTGTTTAGCCACAGAAGCAGCAATTCTGGACAACAACGTTCGGGCTGAGCTGGGCGGACGACTTCTCTGGACACCGGCCTGCTGGAGCGGAACCCATGCCCAGAGGAGGAGATGAGACCGGCGTCAGAAGCAGGGCAAACGGGGCGGAGTGCTAGCCAGGCTAAAGGCTAATGCAAATCGTCCCCCGATTCCATCTCTTTTCCTCTCCAACGTCCGCTCTCTGGACAACAAGCTGGACTTCCTGCGGCTGAGGATGAATGTTTCTGAGGAGATGAGGAACTGCGCAGTGATTTGTCTCACAGAAACATGACTGAACCAGAGCACGCCAGACTCGGCCTTCCAACTCGCTGGCTGGCAGCTCTTCCGAGTGATAAAAACAGCTTATTCTAACGTAAAATCTTCAAATGACTTCTTAGTTTATAATGATTAGATGTGTTTTTAATTATTTTTATTAGTGACTATCTTAAATTCTGCTAAAAGAAATATTACATACTGAGCCTTTAAAATATTAATTATAATATATATTATTAATATATAAAATATAAAATCTTAAAATTTTAAGCCATTCTTCTTGCAGGATAGTGGTCAGGTCACTATGTGATGCTGGTGGAGGAAACCGTTTCCTGACTCGCTCCTCCAAAACACCCC
>BRDA01036067.1:0-29971 GCA_036984385.1 Crenuchus spilurus | reverse complement strand
AAGTGTAACATTCAATAACACTGTGAATTGGGTTTGCTGTCATCAGTTACAAAGCAAATAAATGTAAAGACTGAAACATTATTTCTTTAAAAAAAAGCATTCTAATGATCACTATTATCTTTATAGGGCAGCTGTAAGTAATGTCGGGATATTAAACTAGGAGGAGAGTAACCACTGGTTGAGAAATGAATGGGAAAGCTTGTAATGCTCAACATGGCCTTTAAGTACCAACCATTAACAAATTAGCTTAGTGGCAAAGGTATCTTTGGGAAAAGCTCCACCTTTTATATGGAGGTATGTAGTAGTAGCCTAGTAGCTCGAACAGCCTGAATAAACTTTTTTTTTTCCCCAATAGGAGTCAAAAATGGCAAACTACGGCATTTTGTAAAATTTTTACCAGTGATTTCAAATGTTTCTGACATGTTTCTGTGGCTTTTAGGTCTCTCACCTGGTCTTGTATGACTGGAATAAGTGCCTGAGGCATTAGAAAGATAGTTGTCAAGTGGCAAGACTTGCCTATTCATGGGTTGCAGGTGACGTCACAAGTGAAGCTGCCGCCATAGTGGGTACCTACTGTCAGATTCATTCAGAGCCTGTCATGCCTTCATTATGCTGTGCTGTGTGGTGTGACAACAAGAAAGGTGATAAAGGATTATCATTTTATAGACTTCCCAAAGACACAGACCAAAGGGAAAAATGGTTTACTAAGATCAACAATCAAACTGGACACAAACCGAAAGCAATGGACTTTGCAGTGCACATTTTATCTCCGGTGAGTAACACTTGGTTTACAACTTAATTAACATTAACTAAGCTAATTAGGTTGGGTAGCTAGCTCATTTGCTGTGTGAATTTACTAACTTTTGTTAGTCAAGCTGCTTAATAAGACATTTCCTCAGACTGTGGTGTTATTAGATTTGTGCTAAATGACTTTTATGGATGTCAATTTACAACCAACTTTTATTTAGAAGCCTGAAACTCAAAATAAACGCTATGATAATGTTACAATGTGGTGTTTGTTGTGTAGCTTAGCTTTGACAAGAAATATTTTCTTTGGTTTCAGATATTTTAGGCGCTGTTACCCAGCCTGCTATGAAGTATTTGTATGCATCTGTGCTTTTGTAGGCTTTCAAACTTTGTCCTGAATAAGGTGACAGGTTATGAATTAAGAATATGTAAATATTAAAAAAGTAACAGGTTTGGCAGTGAATCTGGCGAGGCCAGCGGTAAAAAAAACTCAGGTAAGATAGTTTTCTGAGTATCGTTTCTACTCTGCTGAGTTTTTGTTACTCGAGGTACTCAATATTGAGCTGACCACAACAAAACCACGTGACTGCAAAGCATGAATAAGGACTTGTTTTGAGCTGTGTCTGTGGTCACTTTCTAAATATGAACAGAGTATAAACAGACAGGTTGAGTTATTTAGGTCAAAAGTTTACTCAAGTTAAAGTACTGAAGTACTTACTTTTGAAAATACTCAAGTATTCAAAAGTACAAATTATATTTTTGAATATCAGTACATTGCTGTATTGTTTTGAGTGCTTTGACAGAACCTTGTAACTTGCTGAAACCACCTGATGATGTATTGTCTTGTAGAACCACTCTGCAACAAACAGTCTACACCACCTGTAAACTTCAGCATAAAAATGCAATAAAAAAACAGGACAAATATAAAACAGGACAAAAAAACACGGACAGACTTTTCTCCACACAAACTGGTTGGATGGCGAGTTCTTAAATGCAGAAATATAGTTTGTTTGCGGTAAACACAGAAGACATTTAAACTGATACAAACAATTTTTAGTCCTGAAATATCAAACATGGAGCTGAGACATGGCCAGGGGTGCAGTGGTTTCTCCGCTTGACTTTATTTATTTATACTTTTGTCATTTTTGGTCCTCCATAGGAGCTCAGCTCAAGTCGATGGTGGCATAATTCCAAATCCCAGGTGTGAGCGGAGACTGTGATTGGTTCCCCTTCTTGTGAGGAGCAGAGCATGTGGCCAATTGCATTTCAGTAAAGAAAAACAGCAACAGCGGACTACAAAGTTACGCTGAGCCAAAAGGAACGAGTAACGGCAAGCTTCCTAGAAATGTAGTGGAGTCGAAAGTACAATATTTGTCTTTGAAATGTGGAGTGAAAGTCATAAGTTCACCAAAAAAATAAATACTCAAGTAAAGTAAAAATACTCAAAAAATGTACTTAAGTACAGTACTCAAGTAAATGTCCTCCACTACTGTCCACCACTGCTGCTGGGATGGTACCATTTATACAGTAGTGCCTCCATCACTTCACTGGGTCATTGGAATCCACATAAAACACAGGAACAGCACCTTCTGTTGTCCTCACCAACACCCCTTCCCGCAACCACACAAGCTTGGAGGTCTCCCATTGAAGTATTCACTCAACCCAGACCTTCTGCGCTTCAGTGGATTTAGAGGGTGTTATGTTGTGCAGGTGCTATGGCTGCTGACCCAATTATTATGACACGTTCACACAGTATAAACTGTAAAATGTATAGTATTTCACCATACTGTTGGTCAGTTCATTGTGAAGGGCAGCTTGAGTTGTTAAAAAAAGCTGAAAAATGTAGTTGAATTACATGTAAACCTCTCTCTGTCTTTCTCTCTGTGCTGTATGCTGGCTTGTCTATAAATAACGGTAATTACGCATGACGTGCATGGCGGTAGGTGACCTCGTCGGCCGCCAGCCACGGAGCCACATAGCCGTGAGTGGCGGCAAACACACACACAGGGCAGTGTGGGCGATTGAGTGGAAAGCAGGCGAGATGAGAAGAGGAAAAGAAGGAGAGAGAGAGAGAGAGAGAGAGAGAGAGAGAGAGAGAGAGAGAGAGAGAGAGAGGATAAGGGCCTGAGTAATGTATGTTATGGCTACTGAGTGCTAAGTGCATTTGTAAGCTTCACAGGAACATCAAAACACAATTGAGTGCCTGAGCCTTGAGAGTACAGCTGGCAGCTTGAGCAGAGAGCGAGAGAGAGTCTGAGAATGAGAGAGAGAGAGAGAGAGAGAGAGAGAGAGAGACTTTTTAAGATACCTTTAATACATCAACTTACCATTTTCATAAAAACTAGAAAATCGCTTCAACGCCCTCCACCCCCGGCAGATGCTCCCCAGTGCACCCAAAAATAAACTGATACACACACAGCATATTAACCCCACAGTCAAACACAATACCCCAAATATCACTTCTTCTTTAACTACAAAACATCATGTCTTTAACACGGTAACTTAAAAAACATTGATGTTATTGTGAGAAGGTTGAATTCCAGCTCATTTTGGAGCATTTCTGGTGAATGAATGAATGTTAGTGCCTTTCTAACACCCAACAATACTCTGCAATCATTACAATCCTTTTACACTCTTAGAACTCAGAACTGCTAGAGGTTTAAAAAAGTAAGGTTACCCAAAACTAAATTAATTGACATTACAGAATTATACACAAAGGCTTTTGTCAGGGAACACAAAATGTGTTATCAGGTGAAAGCTGTTGTGCAGTAATGGAGGTAGATGAAGCCTTGAAAGCTGGTGTAACTAATTCCTATGGAGTGAGAGGCACCAAGAGCCACCACGGCTACCACAGAAAGTCTGGTTCTGATATATATTGATTCAGTGTGACACAGTATTTTTAAACTTATCCCAAAGTTAGCATTTGACATAGGGTAGTGTGAAACCTCCTGTCACAGCCCAAACAGTTTACGTTTACATCATGTCGCCATCTTAGTCCTGCCCCCATCATGTTCTGAGTAGCTGCACCTGTCTCGTGATTCCACAGCCCTGGTTCCCATCTCGTGTCTGATTATGTTTGGTTTATACGTTCCCTTATGTTTCACAGTCTTTGTTGGTCTTTGTATTGTCAATCTATCAAAGTGCATCGTCTTATTGGAATGTCAGTCACAGTTTTGTTCACAGCCTAATATCCTTTATGTCACCCCATGCATCCATCTCCTCCAACCCCCATGACAGGTATATAACAAATGTCTTAAAAAGGTCTTAAAATGTCTTTATTTCTGTGTAATGAGACATGATACATCCTATAGTTTTACCCAACTATAGCATCCAATCCAATCCAATCCAACACACAAAGCAAGAAACACCTTCTGTAACAGTTCTCACTGACATTCATTCATTCATTATCACACCCACTTAATCCTTATTAGGGTCGCGGTTAGTCCCCCACCCCCTCACTGGGCGCAGGGCAGGGCATTACACTATTCAACTAAGCCCAGGACAGGGAGCCAGTCCATCGCTGGGTGACACACACACACACACCTACGGACAATTTTTAGAGTACCCAATTCACCTGACCTCCATGTTTTTGGACTGTGGGAGGAAACCGGAGACCCCGGAGGAAACCCACGCAGACACGGGGAGAACATGGAAACTCCGCTCAGATGGGGAATCGAACCCAAGACCCCAGCGCTGAGAGGCGAACGTGCTAACCACTAAGCCACCGTGCCCCCCTCTCACTGACATCTAAAGTTTAAATAACGTTGGTAAACACCTGGTAGTGCTGGAGTACATGCACAGTCCAAATCAGGCATGCACTCAGTTTGGGTAGCAACAATGCTTGTTCATGATGAGATTCACATATTTTGTAAGGGGAGGGTCCCTATTGATCTCAAACAGAAAACACAAAGCATCCTTTACGCTGTGCACCCATTAATCTACACGTTTGTGGGTGGATTTAAATGTACACAATGTACAATTGCCAATTTTCTCCCTTCCCAATTTAGTAGTAACCAATTTACTCATCCCATATGTTAGGACTCTCCCCATCACTTTTGCAATGTCCCTGACTCTAGGAGGGTGAAGTCAAGCACAAGCCTCCTCCGCTGCACGTGATGCAGCCACCGCCTCTTTTCAAACTACCACTGATACACCGTCACTGGCGAGCCAAAGCGCTCAGAGGAAAGCGCAGGATTCCCAGCTCTGAATGGACCAATCAGTAGACGCCCGAACAAACTTTATTTTTGAGAAAAACCTCGAGACAAGCTATGTGGGTAGGGATGAACCATGTCAGCTTTTTTGATTGTTCTGCGTATGTGTGTCCTACTATTAGTACATTTTAGGGGTGAAAACTCTTTAAATACAGCAGACCCATTAGACTTTGAGAAGATGTTCATTAGACATACTTTGTACATGTATACTGTAGGCTCAGAGGAACAAAGTCAACTTAGATTTAGCGTCCCTGATTCTTTGAGCGTTGTCAGAGATGCAAGAACATCTCCAGAACTACTTTTAGCCCCCTAAAGAATCCGACTCCAGAATGTGCAGTTCCAAAAAGAACCTTTCAGTTGAGTGAGTTTATTAGGAACCTTTCATGAAATTCACTCAAAAGTGGAGCCAAAAGTGGTTCTTCTGTGGAATCATTCAAAATTTTTGGGAACTTTTGTTTTTAAAAACGAGATTAACATATTTTTATTTTTTAAATGGTCCTACCATTAGTGTATCTCCAAAACTAGAATCTCATGAAAAAAGTTAATTTGTGTTCATAATTTAATTCAGAAAGTTGACATATTTCAAGTCTTTTTTGTTTTCTAAAGATTCTAGATTTCTGATTTTCATAAGCTATAAGCCATACTGAGCAACATTACATCAAAAAAGGCTTGAAATATCCATTTATACTCAATGAATAATCACAGTTAACATTAAATGTTAACAATATTCTAATTTGAAAAGAAGAAGAAGAAGAAGAGGAGGAGGAGGTGGAGGAGGAAAAGCAAAAACAAAGAGACAAGAGGAAGAAATAAAAACAACAAGAACAAGAGGAGGAAGGACAAGAAGAAAAAGAAGAGGAGGAGAAAAAGATAGGATTGAACAAACTGTCTGCAGTGTTCTACTGTATTCACATTTATTAACAGCCCCAAAATATGCAAAACAGTGTATCTTGTACAACATATAAGCTATTAATCACAAAAACATTTTAAACTACCAGCATTGCAACACTAGACTTACACAAGTAGACCAAATCTACTTTTTTCTATTACATGGTTTAGTTTTTTTAAGCAGACACCTTCCTTTTCTTTCACATTTGAGTGCATTTTTGCATAGAACAGCGTTGAATATCAAAAAATGTTATGTATAGTTTATAGCTCTCACTCTTTCTCCACCTTTACTCCCCCAACACAAAGTGAGCGAATGAATAAATAAAGCGACCTTATAGAGGAGCACCATCATGGGCTCTTAAAAACCAAACTTAGAAGGTTATTCGAGTTTCTTCAGGCCACATTAAGACTTCAGCGAGCCTCGACAGAGGCACTGTCAAAATTTACAAGGGCTTACAAAAAAAGAAAAAAAAGAAAAGAAAAGCCAGAGAGTTTTGCTTCACCAGATGAATGGAGGCTTTAAAGCTCTGTGTGTATCATAAGCCCTCGGGTGAGTTATATAACTGCAGCACCGTTTCCTCGGCTGGTTTACACTTCACTCTCAAGGCTCTTTTTTAGCCTGTCGCTGTAAAAGTCTCAGATTATTTTCTATTTCGCAAAAATAAGGAGCCAAATAGAAAAAAATCTGTCCACTCGTCTTTTGTTTTGACGCTAGCTTGTCATGTAGCCCAGCTGTTCATTCTTCAGCCTTGTGATAAATTGTGGTGCTGCTTCTTGCTAATTAGCAAAACTTGCGCGCCACTCAAGCGAGTCAAAAACAAATCTGTCAAACTTCTGGAACTTCATATTTCAATAAGCCTTCTGTGGTAGGATTGGCTGATGTAGTGTAGGGTCTTGTGTAGAATGTGCTAGTAATGGACTCTCGTACTAGGATCGGCTTACAAAATACTGTCTCATACGCTATTCTCTCTCTAGTGCTAAAGTTGACTAATATTGTGTCTCTTGTTCTAGGGTTGGCTAATAGTGTAGTCTCTCTTGTGCTAAGGTTGGCATATATCATATTAGTTCTAGGGCTGGCTATCAGATTACTGTCTCTTATGCTAAGGTTAGCGAATAGCATACAGTCTCTAGTTCTAGGGCTGGCTAATAGTATACTCTCTTGTGCTAGTATTGATGAATAGTACCATCTCTACCAGCCTCAGAAAACCAACTCCACTTATCAGTACAACATGCTAGCTAGGCTAACACTGACAAGTTCATTTGGCTTGAGAATTGCTAAGGGAAACCTAGCTTCAGCTTAATGTTACTCTACAAAAAACAACACATACTGCCTGTCTGTACCCCAATCAAATGGACCAATTCACATTACAAACCCAGCTAACAGACCAATTCACATTACAAACCCAGCTAACAGACCAATTCACATTACAAACCAAGCTAACAGACCAATTCACATTACAAACCCAGCTAACAGACCAATTCACATTACAAACCGAACTTGAGCCTCAGAAATCCTGTTTAACTTGGCAACTCCATTACAAAATGCTAGCTAGGCTAACACAGACAAGCTAATTTGGCCTGAGCATTAGCTGATGGAAACTTAACATAATAAACCCAATACTTACTCAGATTCATATTCAGAAAACTTTATTCATTCCCGAGGGGCAATTTGACTGTGCACAGAGCAAATGTCATAAGAAATAAAAAAAGAGAGAAAAATAAAAGATATAAATAATCTATATGCAATTAATGTATACATGTCACATCTGAATAACGCGACCTGGTAGTTTGGAATGTAAGTGAGTAGTACAAATAAATATAAATTTAAAGAGCATTTGAGATATTTACAAGATATAAGTATATCTTATACTTAAATAATAACCAAATAAATTATTATTACTTCATACTAACCAGTTCAAGTGTGCAGTTGTTTCTATCTCATGTACATAAGTGTTATCCATTAGTCTCGTCCATTAATCTTGTCAGCCTTTTTTCAAAACAAGTGCCCGCCCTCCTGACTGAATCACCTGCAAACTTTGACTTCTGAATCAATACAATCATCAATTGTATTGCATCAATCATATATTTGAATGGCTAAATGTGGTCTGAAAGAGATCGTTTTGGGCTAAATTTGGACCAAATCCGACAGACTAAACAGAACCCGATTTTCAACATCTATCCTTGGGCTTATTAAAGGCCACAACAGGCTGACCAGATTTAGCCAAAAAACAACATTCATATGATGTCCGGTGTTTGGTGGGCTGGAGGTGTCGCTTGGCTGCCCCATCACTCCTGACACCAACATCTGACTTCTGAGGTAAACAGAACGCAGATAAGATGGGCTAGTATTGGCTATGATGATATTTTCTCTGAAAGTTTCCCTGTTTCTCCTGTAGGGCCCACCTGTTAGAATGGATAGCTAATCCTACAAATTGAGGATTGCTGAGGACAGGTGGTGGGGTTTGTCTGAATACAGGTGTGAGGGGAAAAGACATTTATGATCCGAGTTAAGCAAAGCCAATGGGAAATGGAGATATCCTTTGGCCATGTTAGATTGAGTTTGATGCCTGGAGGCTGGTTGAGGTCATGCTAGCTTGCTGATAGTAGGCTGACAGGTTATCACGGTGTGTGTATGTGTGTGTTATCGCTAGAGAGTATGGTGGGGCGGGTGCTTCCTCAGGGGTCCTGGGTCACAGCTGACACCTGGAAAAGGACAAGGGTTTTTTTTTTTCCAAAGAGGTGTTCCACAGTGTAGCATCAGCAGCAGGAGCTCTCAGGGGAGAGCTAGCACGCAATGCTAGCTTTGGCTGTTCTCTTGCCTTGCAGTACTTGTTTGTGTGAGACCATATGTGTGTTTTTGTGTATATCCTCTCAACTCTATCCTTCAAAAACACTGCAAAACAACACACACAATGACCATGTTTACATGCACACCAGTTTGATTTTAATTTAAGGAACTCTGATACAGCTAGCACATTATGACTTGTACCTGTAGCTGTGATTATAATTTTAGCCTTAATCTCACTTTTTTCCTATGGAGTCTTTTTTTTTTTCAAGTTTCACAAAAGCAAAAATAAATCTGCAAACAAAATACACAGAAACATGACCATAAAGTATATCTTGTGAATGCAAAAAATAAAAACCTCTAAAATATAAATGTAATGTCACTGACAGCAGCTTTGAGTCCGCCTCTGAGACAGAGGCACGCCCACCACGTCTGCTTCGCACACAGCGTTTTCAAACATGGCGAAACATGGGGAATACAGGGTTTGTAATTCATAGCAGCAGCTGAACTGAATTTTGCCATTAAAGTTTATACAAAGGTTATAATTAATTTCTAAATGGTCTGTAGATATTACAGACACTCGTGTTTCTTGAACACATCAGTATTTTCTCTCCATCCAGTTCCCTAAAACTTTAAAATGCTCACGTTGGTGAAGTGTGCTCAGTATTAACTGTCATGCTTAATGTATTATTTGAGCAGTGGATCATTCACAGATCAAGAAGAAGAAGAATATAATTAATTATTGTATAAATAAAATGTAGCTTAATAAAATTATAATTTTCTTTATTATTATTATTATTATTATTATTATTATTATTATTATTATTATCATAATCACAACATAAGAAAATGAGAAAAATGAAAACTACATAATTGTAAGATATTACTACCATTACTGCTACTACTACTACTGTTGTTGTTAATAATAATAAATAATATTATTTTGGTGGCTCCCAGGTCATTCACCTATCAGGTGTCATAGTTCAGGGGCTCATTTGCATAGTTCGCCTTTCTGCGTTTACAGTTAGCTACTGTGTGTTTAATAATGTATTAGGGGGAAATGTTCTATGTGGCTTTTGGTGTTATTCTTAGGCTAGGAGGGGTATTTTTACCTACTGTCTTAGTGTGTAGTGGGGGTGGGAAGTCAGCCTTCCTGTGGTTGTGGGTGGTGTAAGTTTTCTCTGCTGCTTACTCTGTATTACCCGTGAGGGAGATAAAGAGCTAATATTGGCAGTATGTATGAGACTCATGTCTCCTCTTTTTCAATGCTGCTACAATATTAATAAAAGTATAAATAAAATAAAACCTAATTTGCCTTCTTCTTCTTATTATTATTATTATTACTATTATTATTAAATATCACAATGTAAAGTAAATAATTGTACACTAAATTTTATGGCCTTGAAACAAGCAGAAAGAAGAAGGGAGAAAAACACATACATGGTGGATCCAGACAGGAATAAAATTACAAGCTGAAGAAATTACCCCAGGATCCCATGTAAATCCAATGTTAGCTAACCAGACAATGAGCAAATATAGCAGACATTCTAACTGCATTTCCCAGGTTTGCAGAAAAAAACCCTTCTTGTGAGCCATTAGAGAGGTAATGTGATGTAAATGAGAGTCGGGAGGGCTAGTGTGTAGGGTCTAGGGAGCATGTCGTAGGGCGAGTTTTGTTTTAGTATTCAGCCTCGGCCACACAGCTTGATTCGGCCTTGGCCGCTCGCTCGGCTCATGTGTGTGTGTGTGTGTGTGTGTGTGTTAGTGTGAATATGCACATGCAAGCCTGTAGCATGATTCCTGCTCTTTTATTTTATATAAATATTTTATTCCTTTGTGGAAAGAGGACTTACTCTCAGTAAAACTGAGGGAGAGTCTCTGTGAGACTGAATGTGTGACGACGCGCTGATTTGCATGACCAGTGCAGCAGAGCAGCAGACAAAGGCTGTTAATGGCTCCAGCATTCCAGTGCGGGTGAGAGAGACGACGAAAAATTTCGTCAGGTTGGGAATTCTATCATTAAAACCAGCTCTTTGAAGGTTCTAAGACAGCAAACTTTTCCCATGTTAACATATACAGAAAAGATGCTACATATGCTAGCACAACTGGATGCTGCTTGTGGATCTTCACATTCAGATTAAAATTTACTCAAGCATCTGGCTGTACAAGCTGAAGACCGAGCTTCCAGAAGCTTGGCTAAGGTCTTAGAGGACAGAGAGAGAGAGAGAGAGAGAGTCGGGGGGGGGGCTTTCAGTTTGAGGGAATTAAGACATATTTCCGTGAGTGTTCCTTGCCTTGCTCAACAGATTAGAAATTGAGCCATCATTCTCCAGAAAAGCTGAAACGAGTCTGTGGGGGAGAGAGAGAGAGAGAGAGAGAGAGAGAGAGAGAGAGAGAGAAAGGAACAAGAAAGAATGAGGAAGAGCAGAGATAGTGGGAAAGCTTTTATGTTACCGTTTAGCCCCTTTAGCGCTTTAGCTGCTCCAGTTCAGCTTGCTCTCGATCTCCCCGGAGGTCAGAGCTCATTTTAATAATGCGCGCTCCCTGATGCTCTAAGCATTCGTGTCATGGAAGGTTAAAAAGCCGAGGTCCCTCAGCGGGTCTGTGTTATTCATTTCTTTTAATTTGCGCTAGTTTCGCGCTAGTTCGCAAAAGCGGCTTTATATGCAAACACCAGCATGCAGGACAATTTGGGCTTTTTCAGCCAGTGTTAATCGCATTTACCCTCACCGCACGCAATCACACACACAGTGGAGCATCTCCAGTCCACTTTGCTCTACTGTCTAAGCATGAAGCCTGGGTAAAAACAGCTACACTGGGTCTACACAGAGTGAGCATGTTGATCTATGGGTATTATGACCATAGAGAATGAGTTTAAGACTGTTTATATAACAGCATGTCAGCCTAATATCTATCAGCTTGAAGAGCAAGCTATTTTTGATGGATTTTAATACACAAGCTAAACCGCTAAACCTCCACTTAGGCGTAACATTAAAGGAATTAATTCAAAAATAATATTCAGTTTTACACTTACCACAGATGTAGTAGATCAGTCACAACAGTTGGACTCCATATTTGGCTTTTCTGTTTAGCAACAAGGTGAATATTGCTAGCAAACACTACAAATCAAGTCACCTAAGTTGTTTCAAACAAAATATATCAATAAAGGGCCCCGAGTGGCTCAGCAGGCTAAGATGCCAACACTATGACCAGAGGATCACTTCAAATCCTTGTCATGCTGATCACCATAGACAGCCGGGGCCAGAGAGACCAAAAATTGACCATGCTCTCTTTGGGCGGGTAGATGGCGCTGTCTCACCATCACTTTCACAATATAGTGTTGTTGAGCTGAGCTGGGGATCCTGCACTTTCTTTCGTCTTCAGTGATGCACTGTGAGAGCCCCTAGTGGATGAGGTGTGTTAACTGGCTACTACTACATTGGGATATATATATATATATATATATATATATATATATATATATAAATATATATAAAAAGACAAAAATTGTATTCTATTTACCTCAGAAGTCTGTGAACAATCTCACACCCAAGACATAGCAAAGTAACTGGACAACCAATATGGATGCCTTTACAAAATCCTTTGTTGTGCTTGCGACAACTACTGGAGTTAATATAGCGCATTACATGCCTATAGAAACTTTGTAGCAACACATCCACAGAGAGAAGGTGAACAGTACTGTGTGTATAAATGACTCAAAAGATTTATTGAGACAAAAATGATCTTTTACAACTGTTGAGGTGCAGGGCAGCCATCTTGAATTTTGAGGGTGGTGTTGGTGAGGCTCTTTTGACTCTCCCTTGGGCTGATATTCACTGCTAGGGAACCTCAATTGCCAGATCTTGAAAAATCAGCCCAATTTTCACAGTCTTATATTGGCAGGTATGAAATGGAAGCCTAAAATTGACAAATTAACTAATCATGTGTCCTGCTTCCTATCCATCCATACTCAGTAGATCCAGACACATCTCAAGCTCAAATAAACAAACAATGCCAACTGCTGTGCTCTAAACCAATGGTTAGTTTTCATAAAAACTATGTTTATTTACATTTATTTATTTCAACAATCACTTTCTGTTGCATGTGAATGTGAAGGATAATGACTGTAGAAAACAATTGGGGTCAGCTTAAGATTTTTTTTATTATCTGAAAGAATTGCAATCAGGCAGTTATGCAATAATTGGGGGCAGCTGTGGCCTGGTGATTAGGAATCTGGTATTGTGACCGGAAGGTTGCTGGTTCGATCCCCAGGCAGGTCATGACTGAAGTGCCATTGAGCAAGGTACCTAACCCCCAACTGCTCAGGTGCCATGGATAGTGTATCCACTGCTTTGGTCACATGTTCTCACAGTCTAGTGTGTTCACTAGTGTGTGTGTGTTCACTGCACTGTGGAGGGCAAATTCCGTTGTGTGCAAATCACATTGGCAAAACCTTGAATCTAATCTAATTGTTACAGCTTGTTTCTGAACCACTTCTGTATTTTCTATTAGCTTTGAGATACCGTTTTAAACCTGAAGAGCAATGTGTTGTGTCAGACTTAAACCCAGTCCAAACTCTACACAGTAAATCTGCCACTGTTAAATCAACACTATTAGAGTTAAATTAACACTGAGAGTGTTACATTTTTACACCCTCAGTGTTAATTTAACTCTAATAGTGTCGATTTAACACTGACAGATTTACTGTGTACAGGCAGAATTTTTTGTAAAGCTTATCAAGTTGCTGGACATTTTACAAAAAAGCACCATTTGTGGGCGGAGCATGATTAGGTCAACACTGTTCCCAAACCAAAACAGAGCAATTACAAGATTTTTTGGAGTGAAACCTGAAACTGTGCTCTTAAACATCTACACAAGGGCTCGAGATCTTATGTAAAACCTGCAAAGCGTGTGCAGTAATGAGGGCACTTCCCTATGCCAGCGATATTCTGCACATTTCAGCACTTGAACCTTCCACACATATCAACCCACATCACCACCACAATTAGCTCTTTCCCTCCCTCGTTCCATCACTCTATCTCTCTCCATCTCTCCATCTCCACCGGTGCTGTGATTTCAAACAGTCGGCCTGACTCCCACACAAGCACTGAAGTGGAGGTTGCCAACCCCGGAGAGGCTGACACCGCTGCTGTTTTGTGTGTGTATGTGTGTGTGTGTGTCGTATTTTATGAGGATATCAAGTGCAGCTACTGCGGACGTTCTAAAGAGAAGAGGAACAGCCGGGAGGGACCACTGTCTCTACTTTCTGCGAACGAGTGAGGAGATCAAAGCCAGAGAGAGAGGCGAGAGCGAGAGAGAGACTATGAAAGTGAAATAGAGAGAGAGAGAGAGAGAGAGAGAGAAAAGCTTCCCTCAGTCTGAAAGCTGGAGAGAGGCAGCCCGAGCCTTTGATCCTGCATCGCTGTGACCTCCAAATGAACCGCAACTCTGCTCCCATGGAGACCTTGCCAATATGGCGGCATGCTTCTGATTAATAAACAACTTCATTTAAAGCCAGATGAGAGGCTGACAGGAAAATAACTCAATCAGGAAAACACACACTCTTCCGTAGGGATGGCGGGCTTTTTTTTAAACTTAATCTTCTTCAAATATACCATCCTTTCTGATGAACGAAGAATGTAATAACCATAAAGCAGTCACAAGCTCAAAGATGTTTTCCAGTGGACCAAATTAATACAAAGCCTGAAGACACAGAGATCCATCTAAAACCAATACAGCATAAGAGGAGATGGATGGATGGATGGATGGATGGACATTACAGTAGCATAACTTTAAATATTAAGCATGATAACAGATCAAAATGACTCACATCCAAAGTTATGAGTCCATGAAGAGAGGCTGAGATACAGCTCATCTGCCTCTCAACATATGATTTTGGTGTTTCCATTTGAAACGGACCAAACGATGGACTAACTCATCTTGCCTCTCACTGCGTTTGATTGGTAGATGTGTGTCCATCTACATTTTGATTGAAACTGACCAATGGAAATCACCAAGGACTGACCCTTCATTATTTACTCAGCCTATGTTCAAAACACTTGGATATAAAACTTTAAGTTCACACATTTATTACACATGTACCTTCCATTTTATCCATAAATCCCAGTACTGTTTTAGCTCAACACTTTGGTAACACTTTCCAACAACAAAACAGTTCATCCACATGAGCAAAGGTCTGATTTCACAAGAACATTTCATAATCACACTTCAAATTTTAATTTTAGCACCATGTTATCTTTACACAGTGCTCTGGGTACCTCATTAACATTTTGATATGAACGAGTATTCTACAGTCATTCGTTAAAAGAACTCCATGGCTGTTCCATCTCAAGAAGTAAGAACCCCTTGGTGGACAACCAGTTATCATTTTCTACTCGGTCGTGCAGGTTCCTCCTCTTCAACATTCGACAGATCCGACCCTTTCTAACTCAGGATGCCATCCAGGTGCTTGTCCAGACTCTCGTCATCTCAAGACTTGACTACTGCAACTCGTTCCTGGCTGGTCTTCCAATGGGAGTCATCAGGCTTCTGCAGCTGATCCAGAATGCAGCTGCTCAGCTGGTCTTCAGTCAACCCAAGTTCTGTCACGTCATTTGTATGTATGCATGTCGCTCTGGATAAGAGCATCTACCAAATGCCGTAAATGTAAAAATATCACAGGAAACAATTATTTTGGTTCATAATTTAGTTAAAAAATGTTATATTTATTACACCTAAAGTGTCACATTTTAAGCCTTTTTTAAATGGATTCTCTGAAATGGTTATAATATTTATTGTAAAGTTTGAATACATTTCTATTTAAACAGTACAACAACGTGGGCAACTGTTGCTCAGCGTCCTCTTTTCAGATGAAAGTAAAATTAAGTTTTGCATGTAATTTTGAAAACAAGCGCCTGGAGTCTGGAGGAACAGTGGAGAGGCACAGAATCAAAGGTGTCTGAAGTCCAGTGTGAAGTTTCTTTTATGGTTTGGGGGGAGCATCTGCTAGTGTAGCATCCAAAGTCAACACAGCTGTCTACCAGGAGATTTTAGAGCTGTTCATGCTTCCATCTGTTGACAAGCTTTATGAACATGACCACTTTCTTTTCCAGGAGCATACATACAACATTCCATGAAATGAATATTAATCAGATGTTTTGCTTTTGAATTATGGAGAAATAAGAACTTTTTATGAAATATATGATGCATCACTGTACGTGCAAGTGCAGCTGAAGGTCAATTTAAGAAGCTGTGCCAAAATGAAAACACTGCCCTTAGACTCTAAAGGGTCGATAGTGTAACTGTGCAATAGCATTTGCTTAGTGTAGCAAAATGAAAGCAGTAACTCCAGACTTATACAGAGCTGCAGATCCAAAGGGTTAGTCCTGGGATCAACTCCAGAAATGACTTCAGTAACATCCGGCTTGTCTGGTCTTAATGATAATGCACACCTGCTCTCTCCAAGCCTGGTCACTCTCCACTACTGGCAACATGTTTCTGGTGCTTTTCACTCATGTAGCACTGCAACTAAAACTTCACTACCAAACACAAACTCCTCTGAAACATTTGTCAGATGCTTAAAGGGAAAAGATGACAGAGAAACAGCAAAAAGTTTCACAATAGCCTCAAAACCGACCAGTTTGACACAGTCAGTGAACTTTCCCCTTTCAAATATGCACAAATTCTCCTCCCTTCTTTCTCTCTCTCCGTCCCCGTGGGTATTTCATCTAATATTGATGTCCTCGCTCTTTTTTCCTGAAGTGTCATCTTAACTTTAACAGGCTTTGAAGCGGAGGAGTTTGACACTGCTGAATGTTGTAAAACTGAAATAAAAAGCAGCAACCTGTCTACTCCAATGCACAACAGCTCCGTAGATGGAGGGGACAGTGTACCACAAAGATATACAAATAAAGAGGTGAAAAGACAGGCAAACATATGGAATAATTGGTTAGCTCACACTTCTGAATGGAAGGTGATATTTTCACGCTGCATTTTTGCCACTTTTATAGAATTTTCTGAGAATATTATGTCAATGACAGTGTAATTAACATCTGATCTATATAGTAAGGCAAGACAGGCAAGAGGGGGCTTATTAGAGATGCTACTGCTGCAGTAGTACATACTGGAGACTAATCTGATGTTCTCATTATATTGAATTAATACAGTCTGTATTAAAATATAAATATAAAAAAGTAAGTCTCACTATGTAGTAGGGAAGTAGGTGAATTAGGATGCAGCCCTGGTATTTTACTGGAGCAATACTGCTGACTCAGTTACACTCATTTACATGTATTTGTTGAATAACAGCAATGATGTGTTGAATCACTGAAGCCAATTTATTATTTTTTTACTTTGTAACATTGGACCTGCTGGCAGTTCCAGTGTCTATTCCTTACATTCAGAGCTTCACTGCTTCATTACTTTCTAATATATAAGATATAAACTACACAAAAAAGTCAAATGAACACTTTCTCCTCACTTTCTACTCCAGGTGTTCATTTCTGCCTTGAGAGGTCAATTTAAGATTTTTCTTCACATAAACTAAATTACTTATCTCAAACGTATCATCGTTGGAAAAAGCATTGAAAATCTTTGGGGGGGACACTGAGTAGTCAGTTTTGGTGCTGCTGAAATCTGCATTGCAAGATGAGCCAACATAAAGTCTCTTCAATGCTGTGCAGCCTGATAAAAAATATTTCTGGGACAAAAATCTAACACACTTGCATGACTGTGTTTAACAGTAAATTCTATTACCAATTATAAAACACATTTTCTGCTCATTTCTGCTAAACATGCTAAAACATTTTGCGTTTATTTAATGTAGCAGTTAGGCAATACGCTGGGGTTATCTCTATATTTGGCATCTTATATGTATATCCACGGATGTAATTTGGGGTACAGGTAATGTCCCCTGCACTTTTACAAAAGGTAGTTCTGGTCCCCAGTTCTTAATGTCTATAAACTATGTTACGATATATTAAATGGAGACAGATATGGGTGTAGATGGAGGTGGTGCTAAACTACAGGTTTAGTAATATTATATATATACACACACACACACAGTGGTAACCCTACTTACAAGTTTAATCTGTGCAGGAGCCGAGCTTGTTAGCTGGTTTGCTCGTTAGCTGGATGCATTTTCCCCATAAGAAAACATGTAAAACTGATTAATCCGTGTCCACCGGCCAATATACAGTATACTTTAATATGCTTAGTAATGTGTTTATATGGGTTTTAAAAAAAATAAATGAGACGATGATTGTGCTCGTGTAGGCTGGCCGCTAAGGAGAGGGAGACTGACGGTGCTCGTGTAGGCTGGCGGCTAAGGAGGACAGGAGGACGGGCGTACGTGTATGGCATGGTTACACTTATGATATGAAAAGTAAAAGTAAAATGTATCTAACTTTCTTGTTCACTACCTTTTGCTTTCTTTGCATCACTTTCACTAGCACTTTTACTTTCACTGGACAGCGGTCAAAGGTAATGACTGACCTCTTCTTCTACGCTAGCATCTAGGGGATGCTACGACCGCAGCGCCTCTAGTGGTTGGCATACTTGAACTAATTTACACTACTCGTTAAATGCAATTTTACTCGTTAACTGGAACAAAAATATTCCTAGATCTCGACTCGTTACCTAGAATACTCGTTAGTAGGGATGCTCATAAGTAGGGTTACCACTGTATATAAACAATTTAAACCAGGTACAAAATATTTCCTTGATATGAGATCAACACAATTATATCAGTTTGATTGGTGTAGAAATGATGAATACATTAATTAAATTCAATGTGAGGGCATGGATAACAAAAATGGCCTTCTGTAGGCCTTTTCTCATTGTATCCAACTCCTCTGACCATTTTCCTTTGCTAACTCACTGACTATTCACTTGTAAATCTGTCTGTTTTTTGCCAACTGAATGAATTCCCTCACAAAAACAAACTCTGCCAGGTTGATTGTCTGAAAACAGCAACCAATCAAAGTAAAAGCAGATGCAATCAGTGGAGAACAGGCCTGTTTTATTTCACTCAGTGGGAGCCTGCACTAACCATTTGGAAAAGTCAGAGGGCAATTTCACATTGTCGTGAAAATGGGTTAACTTCTTATAAATCCCCCATTAATTATAAACCAGGGCCAAGTCCAGCAGTTCATATAGAGAAGTTATCACCACAGAAATGCCCTCCTGTATTGACTTCTCACACGTCCATATGAGATTACTCCATTCTGTGGTAGATGCTATCTCTCACCTCCGTCACTGGCAGATCTCGATATTCTCTGAGATGAAGCAATCATTAGCCTAGTCAATGAGTATTGTCTTTGACAGTGGTGATTCGTGTGGTATTTGTTTAAAGGCAGAAATGGCTTTTGCTTTATGAAGCTCAAGCAGAACTTGGGCTAAGGATTGGCTATCACAACACTTCATCTTTCATCTGATGTGTCTCCGCTCATATTCTGCTCACAACCCTCTCGTCTTCTCTTACAAGTGAAATGGACTTGCCGTCGATAAAATAAAGAAGAATAAAATAACATTTCACGTGTGCCAGGTCTGCTCCATTTCAGACTGGGCTCTGAAATGGATTATACTGAAATAGAGTCGCCTCTCGAATGAAGTCGCTATATCAGAAGTAAATGTTTGCAGTAAAACAATAAGACAGCTTTCTGTCTTATATATACAGTATATATCAGTGGTGGGCCGTCAGGGCCAGCAAGGCCTTCTCTGCTGGCCTAAAACATATCTGAATCACAAGCTGATGTTAATTATATTTTGTCCATGAATACTTATTAAATAATTCCAAATGGTCTGTCCGCTTCCTTTTATAGCTTTTCCGATGGTTGTGCTGTTTCCAGACATGTATTTTCATATTAAAGCATTTTACCAATCACATTTCAGCCAGCCATCATTTGTTGCCAGGCAGGGTCAAAGTCAAAGATGTCTGCCTGAGGCCTGCACAATTCATTCTGTAAGCTCTCTTACAAAATAAATGTCAATGAAACTGTTGCTTCAACCTATCAGATTTTGAGTTGGTGTCACCAGGGCCCTCTAGCAGGCACATGGCAACAGCACCGTATTCAGACTCATTGATTGGATAGTCTAGATTGGTTAGCATTAGCTTCGATGTTGATAGGAAAGGAATTAAAAGGATAGTCTGTACAACATTTTGTTTACAAATAATCCAATTATTTGGGGAGTAAAATGTTGCTATTTTCCTAAATAATATTGCAAGTTTATGAGGTTATTATTGATGTTTTTTTATGTGTGTCACTGCGGTTTCTGCAGTAATGAGACTTGTTTGCAACTGGTTTGTTTACTCAATAGAGGCATTTATTAAGGCTACAGGAGTTATCTATTTGCGATGCAATTCTTTATACTGTATTTCGGCATATTAAATGGCTTTTATAACAATAAATTAATTTCTGAGGGGTAGATTGATTCAGACTGAGCATTACTGAAATGCACGGCCTGCCACTGATTTATATATACAGTATCTATAGTCACCTACTCACCTTGCGTGTTTTAGGTGGTATTAACTTCAGGCTTCTGCAGATGGGGCTGCACAAAGATGATCGGGCTATAATTACCTGTAGGTTGTGTTGGGATTCATAGATTGTGAAGAGGTGGTACAATGGGTCACAAAGCAGATGTTGATGATTGGCAAAAATAAAGTATTGTATTTGGGCGCCAAACGGCAGAGTGTGAAGGAAGCAGCTGAATTTGCATTGATGCGTACAGTCATACAAGTCTACCAGCAGTAGCACAAATCCCAGTTCACAGACAATTCTCATCAGAATTGTGTCCAAAAGACAAGGACAGAGACTACTGGCGAGATTAATGGCTTGTGAATAAAAATCTCTTGAAAATGTTAATGAAAATACTTCACTTCAAGATTAGAACTGCTTCTAGAAGTCAACGCAGGTCCTTCACAACCAATGTCTGTAAGAGCACTCCACAGGGAACTGCAGTCTGTGAACATATGGAGCACAGTGGCACACAAGAAGCCTTTGGCCTTGTGTGCTGTTGGCCACAATTCTGAGAAGAACTCAGATCCGACGGTCTGCCCACGTGGATCACGCACTGCTCATGGGGCCCCAAATGTCAATGGGGGCACCACTTAAATCTCTGCTGCGCACCATACCCATAGAAACATATGAATGTGCACTACCATTCAAGTTGTTATTATGTTTACAGTCTTGCAGAAAGAAAATAATCTGGTAGAACATAAATGTAATACATTTTAAACAAATATGTAAAGATTATATTTAAATCGCTAAAAAAAATAACAAAAAGTAAAAATCCACCCCAGGATTTTGTTTCAACTGCCTTGTTGGTTCTGCTGCAGATATGCACATCTGTGTATCTTTTTCTAGCACCCTAATGAATGTCTTGGCTGAAGGGAACACAACTTCTTTCCCTCTTCTCTCACTGGACAAAGGGGTGGCTAAAAAATTGGCCCACACTCAATAACAGACATACTAGAACAAAACAGATAAAGTATCACAGCAGCCAAACGAATGATGTTTGCTTTAAAGGAAACACTTTAACAATTAGCCAGAAGTCTGTTAACATGATACCACTTTCATTATGCTAACTGACTATTAGTGAAATTCTTTCATCTTCATTGTTAAGTGTTTTTGTACTGTTTCCATATTGATTAGCAGTGCTACACGACTGAGGCTAAATGTCTTGCTGGTTACTGCATTCATGTTTCTGGTTCTGACTTAAACCTTGTGATTATCACATTAGGGTTGACATGACATTGGTTGATGGGCAGCTGGATTCAAGATGAGCATAGACTCATAGGTGGTTTGTACACGAGCTATAATAGATAAGATTATCCTTTATTAGTCCCACAGTGGGGACATTCAAAGTGTTACAGCAGCAAAGGGACAGTGAAGTAGTCAGTAATAGAAATAGGTGTTAAAGGAGAGTCTTAGTAATAACTATAAACATAAAACAATATAATAAAACATCAAAAACTCTGTACAACTAAATGTACATTGTACTAATGCGCATTGGGTGAGAGTCAAACTTGGTTAACATCCTCCTTTCTCCCTCCACCTGAACTGAGTCTAGGGCACATCCCAGGACAGAATGGGCCCTCCAAATAACGACACAGCTGATGTATAGCTTGATCGCCATCAATAAGATCTTTAACTCGTAAAAAACTTTCTCACGTTATCTCAGAATCTCACAATACTGCCACCAAAACACATAAACTACACTCTTTAAAAGATGGCTCTTTAAGGGTTCTTTAGTATAGAAAATGGTGAAAGGGTTCTTCAGATTGATGAAGAAAGTGCAGATGGTTCTATACAGAACCTTTTTGAAAATGGTTCTATATAACCCCCAAAATTGTTCTGTTGTTGTTACAATGTCATAGCTTGTAATAATAGAGGAACCCTTTTTGGTGCTATTATACTGTAGAACCATTTTCAAAAAGGTTCTGTATAGAACCATCTACAGCACATTCCTCATCAAACTGAAGAACCCTTTCTCCTGGCAAAGGACCATTTGGATTATTTGAGTGATCATGGTTCTATAACAGCTTTCTTTGCCAAAGAACCCTTGAAGAACCATCTCTTTTAAGAGTGGAAATTGGATGCTAGTATCTAATCATAATCTACAGTTTTCATTCATTCAGTTAATCACTCAAATACTCAGGGTACCAAAAATGCGATATCTGGTGCAGATGCCATAGAGGTTCATTTTCCACTTCGTGGTTCTTTAAAGAACTGAGAGCTGTTAAAGCATGAAGAAGCATTTAAAGTTAAAAAAGCTCTCACATTATGGAAGGTCCTATACTAATTAAAAACATTTCCTAGAACCAAGCAGTCAAGAACATGTAGGTCTACCATAAAGACTTAGGAACAGGAGCATGCATTGCATGGCACCTGAAATCGATAGAGCAGACAACATGCTTTCTTTTACTGTAGCATCTTGTGATTGGCCAGGAAGGCCAACGAATAAGTGACGGCCAGAAACTTCCATGAACTTGAATGTTTAAGATCATGTTCATTGATCCAGAACCTCTTTATTATCAAATGAAGCCATAGATTAGACAGAAGAAATCAATTCAATCAGTGTAGCCAAGAACCATTTCTAGACCAAAGAGAAGGAATCTTCTTCATGGAAAGATCATGGAATAAAGATAATGGGCTGAAAATGGAAGAGTGAAGTGAAAAAGTGCACAAAGTCAAGCAGTTGTTTGAGCAGCTGAGGGACGGTACAGATGTTGTGCTAGTAAATGTGATCCGGCGTGACAGAAGGGAAGAGAAGGTGCAGATGAACTCCTCCTCTAGTGACAGAGCTCTGAAGGTGACTTCTGTTTCTGACGGTTTCTGAACCACTATCTGCTACAGACGTGTGAAGAGGAAGAAGGGGAAAAAATGAGCAAATATAGAACAGGAGGAGGGGGAGGAAAGGTGCAATATAATGAGGCACGTCTGCTGACAGTGACAGGTACCTGGCTGTATGCAAATGGTGCATGAGTGTGTGAGTGTGTGTGTGTGTGTGTCAGCCCTGTTTGTCTCCCTCATGTTTTACACATCATTATTTCCAAGCTGTCATTCAGTATATGGCCGAAGGGAACGGAGACTAGGCTTTGCCTCGGGGGAATATGCCAAGGCTGGGTGTGCGTGTTTGTCTATGCAGGTGTCTATGTTTATACCTCACTTCACTTGATCCTCAGAACGCCACAAAGTTCACCTGAAGGTCACCAGAAGTTCAAAGGTGAAGCCAAGGTCGAATCACAAAAACCTAAAAAGTAGCGCGACAGTTCCCCCCTCGCTTCTTTACTGCACTTCTGAGCTTATTGCCGGATCACCCTCAGCAATAACGGTAATTACGAGCAAATCGCACACATGATTTAATTGGCTGAACATCACAGCTTCTGTTGTGCTCATTTGCATATTTCCCAGCACTCTTGTCAACCTGTCAGAGATTTTTTCCCCTCAACATAAATAGCTCCTTGCGTTACGCCGGTGATCAACTTAACTCAAGGTGTTGCCAAGATGTGCAAGCCAAGTCTTGTTCCACTAGAAGCCACTTGAATTCACAATGCCAAGTATTTAAATACTTCAAGTGGCACAAAAGCCAGGTTTCAAAGTCTGCAAGTTCTAAGCAGTTTGTTACAGTGTGTACAAATACTTTGTCAATATACTGTATATACATCACATACACCTGAAACCGCTCTATTTGTCTTCAGCTATGACACATATCCCTGTTTTCCACATTCGCAGAAGTCTCCTCAAGTAGGAAACTAAAAGTTTCTTCTGAAGAGCTTCTGCTTTCCCATCTGCTCAGCTAAAAAGGGGGACCAAGCTTTTCCCATGCTCTGAAGCTCTGAAGAGGTTGATCACACCTGTCAACTATAGTAAAATTAACAACTTCATGCTTGTACCCATGTTTTGGAAAGTTCTACATCAAATGATGACTGACTCAAACTAGTTAACATTTAAGCCTGTTACTTTTCCATTTAAACATGTTTAATTAGTTGTTAAAAAAACAACAACAACAACAACAACAACAACAACAACAACAACAACAACAACAAGGGCCCCGAGTGGCTCAGCAGGCTAAGACACTGACACTATGACCAGAAGGATCGCGAGTTCGAATCCTGGTCATGCTGTTTGCCATCAACAGCCGGGGCCCAAGAGTGCAAAAATTGGCAGTGCTCTCTCTGGGTGGGTAGATGGCGCTCTCTCTCCCTATTACTTACACATTGCAATGTCTGCTGGCTCAGGCGTCTACTGATTGGTCCATCGGAGCTGGGATTCCTGCGCTTTCCTCTGAGCACATTAAGCTCCCCAGTGACTGAGTATCACCAGTAGTTTGAGAAGACGAGGTGGCCATATTACACGCAACGGAGGAGTCTTGTGCTTGACTTAAACCTCCTACAGTCAGGAACATTGGAAAAGTGACGGGGAGAGTCATAATGGATGGGATGGGCTAATTGGCTACTACTGCTTTGGGAAGGGGATAAAAATTGGCAAAAAAAAATGGAATTTTTTTTTTTTTTTATGTAAAAAAAAAAATAACTTTTTTAAGAAAAACAAAAACAAAACTAAAATTTAGATAAAATTTGAAACATCTGTCTGGTTGTCGTTTAATTAGAAATGACAGTATTTGCTTTAATAAGGTTTGTATAGATGTAATATACCCTTATAATTTTACAATTACTGTTCTCAATAAGGAGCTCGATTTTCCAATTTTACCAACACATCAACTCAAAAAAAGTCCTGAAAATTGCTAAAACACATGATAACACAAAGAAACATGATGGGCTTACTTTAAACCACTAAGGTACCATATGAACCAGGTCATATCAAGAGTTATCAAGGTTACGTCTGAAGCGAAATGACTTCCTATACAGCACAGCCACATTTACATACCAAACAGTGCTGAATCATGTTCTAACGATGCACACAATCCTCAGCCTTTAGAACAACCTTGGACAACTATCAATACATTACACCTCCCTTCGAGACCAAAATGAGCAATTCAATCAGAGCAAAGTGACCCAAGCACAATAACACTGTCACAATAATAACCTGTAAAACGATGTGGACGGATTAGGCCGTGGACCGCTCTAAGAGTGATGATGGTGTATTCTATAGGGAGCAGGCCCTTTACCGGAGGCAAAGTGACATTTATTACACACCAGCTACATCACTGACACTACACACAATCATAACATTCCACCGGTCGGAGAATGACACCATTTGTTACCTCTCCCAGAGCAGTATGTGTGAACCATAGCTGTCCACTGTTCTCCTTTGCGATTATGTTGACCCATAAAGATCTAATCACAAGTGATTCATTGTGTTTGGCTCCACTATTCAAATATAATTATGTAATTACATACAGTTACACAGCGAGTCACACAATTAAGTGCTTTTACATTTAAGTTACAGCCTGTGTTGAGACCTTCATGTCATAAAGGGCAGCCTGGTAGTTAGGAATCTGATCTTGTGACCGGAAGGTCGCTGGTTCAATCCCCAGGCAAGTCATGACTGAAGTGTTCTTGAGTAAGGCACCTAACCCCAGTGGTGGACAGTAGTGGAGTACATTTACTTGAGTACTGTACTTAAGTACTTTTACTGAGTATTTTTACTCGAGTATTTATTTTTTGGTGAACTTACGACTTTCACTCCACTACATTTCAAAGACAAATATTGTACCTTCGACTCCACTATATTTCTAGGAAGCTTGCGGTTACTCGTTCCTTTTGGATCAGTAATAGGGTTGAGCAACCGCGTTGGTGGGGCGCGAGCACGGGGGACGTGGGCAGGGGAAAAATCACGGAAAATCAGAAACATCCCAGACTCATTGAATATGTGTACAAAGGAGATGCAGCAAATGCCTCCTTTGAAATGTAAGCGGGTGGATTATTATGACACACAAATCAGCCACAGTTTCATTTCTAATCCACCAATCATAGAGCAGTATTCTGAACCGACGTGACGTCAGTGACAGTCCGACAACACACGCGGTGCGTCTCTCTAGTTTTCTCGTCATGTTTGTTTGTGTTCTCGCGGTTATCCATCTAAACGCTTTTATCTTTAAACAGTATGTTTAAAGACTAACCTCACAGAAAGGTTTTTACAAAGACTTCCTGTCTCAGCCCTAGATAGTTATTTTATAACTGCTAGGCGTGCAGTTAGCTGTTTAGCCTGCATATTCACCGTTTTACAACACAACTATCACACGCGTCTCACACACACACACACACACACACACACACACACACACACACACACACACACACACAGGACTACAATCCTAAAGTCATAAAATAATAAAAATCTTACTTGTGTTTAAATAACGTGTCCAAGTCCTGACTAAACGCAGATTCACAGCACACTTACAGTTTTGCTGGTGAAATAGAAGACAACAAACTACAACCACAGCATTTAGTAAACTTCACTTGTTATGACAGATGACGCAGGAGCTTAGCCTTGTGTTCGCTCTGACAACGCGCTATAGTTAGGGACCGCCTCAAAATTACCCACTACATGCTACAGAGTTAGGGACCATCTCAAAATTACCTACTACATGCTGCAGTGTTTCACAATTACATTACATTATATTGCATTTAGCGGACGCTTTTATCCAAAGCGACTAACAATAGTATAAAAGTACAAATGTATTTCAGGTGTAGTTCAAAGAATTACACCAAAATCAGTGACGTCGCCCGGTACGGCGCAGCCGGGGCCCCACCCTGGAGCCAGGCCCGGGGTTGGGGCTCATATGCGAGCGCCTGGTGGCCGGGCCTTTGCCCACGGGGCCCGGCCGTGCCCAGCCCGAACTGGCGACGTGGGCCTGACCTCCTGTGGGTTCACCACCCACAGAGGCAACCGTAAGGGGCCGGTGCAATGTGGCAAATGTGAAAAATTTACATTTTGATATCGAATGCTGAGTGCATATCAGTACTCATGGGGAGTATTTGGGATCAATTTTAGGAGTTTCTTGAACCCAGTGAGGGACACCTCTGCTCTAGTGGTGGTAGGCAGCTTGTTCCACCATCTGGGAACTACTGAGGAGAACAGTCTGGATTGCTTTGTGTGAATGTTAGGCAAAGCAAGGTGACGTTCAGTGGAGGAGCGCAGCGACCGGGCCGGGACATAAGCTTTTAGGAGCGAGTGCAGATAAGAGGGAGCCTGCTCTGTCATCACCTTATAGGCGATCGTGCAGGCTTTGTGTTTAATCCGGGCAGCAATCAGAAGCCAGTGTAGCTCAATGAGCAGTGGGGTGACATGTGCCTGTTTTGGTTGGTTAAAAACCAGACGTGCTGCTGCATTCTGGATCATCTGTAGTGGTTACCAGAAGAAATGAGAGGTGTTACATTAATTTTAGCCATTTTCATGATTGTTTCATGTTTTTTTTTATTATTAAATATTAGTAATAATGTGACACATGTATTTTATACATATTCACATATTATTGTCTTGTGTATTTGTTTTATGCACAATTATAAAAGTAATTAATTAAACGCTCATGTTATTAAACCTAATGATGTGAAACCAACTTAAATACAGACACATATTCCACACATACTACAAGACTTTTTTGTGACATATGGAAATTATAATGATTTTAAATAAAAAGAAAATACATCTATGATATTATATAAGTCTATATAGTTATTTTTCTTATAATGATAAAATGATCAAATCTATTAATTTCTCATATGATTGAACCTAATGATGTCAGTTCAACTTGGTAATATAGACATGTATTCCACACATAATGTAAGGCAGCGGGGGGGTGTGGTTGGGGAAGGGGGGCAAACAGAAAGGGGGCCCGAACTGCATTTAACCAGTGTTGGTGGGGCAGCTTGCAAAAGGACTGCTGATTTAGATGGTTGAACAAATACAGATACAGATAGTGGTGTACTCGCTCATCCCTACTGAAGTTTTACAGGTGGTGTAGACTTTTTGTTGCAGAGTGGTTCTACATGTCAATACATCTTCAGGTGGTTTCAGCAAGTTACAAGGTTCTGTAAAAGCACTCAAAACAATACAGCAATGTACTGATATTAGAAAATATCATTTGTACTTTTGAATACTTGAGTATTTTTAAATGCAAGTACTTTAAATACTTAAGTATTTTCAAAAGTAAGTACTTCAGTACTTTAACTTAAGTAAACTTTTGACTGAGCAACTTCCACATGTAGTTTAGTAAATTTTGACCATGAGTATCAGTACTTTTACTTAACTAAAATTAAACCCTTATTGCCCTGCACCAATTTTACAGAGTTTTAAGACTACACTCTTAAAAAGTCTGGTTCTTCAAAGGTTCTGCAGTAAAAGATATGGTTCTCTATATAACCATGAGAATAACTATAAAAATCATTTGGAGTTTTAACTTAAAACTCAATTACATTTTTTATGGCAGCCATGTAACATATGTTTAAGTACTAATTAATGTAAGAGAAAGCAGCTGCCAAGGTGTCTTGTTATATGAAATTAATGGACGAGGTGGAGGCGAAGAACTCTGCAATGTGAAACTGAGTGGAGTTTCCCCCGCCAAGTCCATTTATTTAATATAACAGGTTGCCTTTGGACACATCAAAGGTTGTTATCCCACACATCTAGATATGTCCAAGAAAACATGTATTGTCATAGAAAACCTGTCATAAAATTATATATTTTTATAAGTTTATTAGCTGCTGCTGTTGTTACTCTATCAGTCAATGGATATTTACTATAGTTGCAGCGTTGTTACTGTTCAAAGTTACCAGAGCATTGAGATAGAATCTATTTCATACCTGTCCTGATATAGATCATTAATACACACCTACCAGTAACACACATTATTGTTCTGTTATACCCTGCAGATGAGAAATACTCTTTTCTGATTGGCTGGAAGGTGTGTAGTAATTTTGTATAACAGAACACCTATGAAGTAGACTCAACTGCAGTGCTTACCATTTGATTGGCAACCTGCTATAGATTAGCTACTACAGTAGAGGCCACCTCAGGAACTGTTAAACCTAATATTACCTGTTATTTGAAATTAATAAGATTCAATGAATTAAAATTCCAAATTATTGTTTTATAGTTTCTTTGCCTTGTCAAGATCCTATATAGGACTATGCTTTACTGAAGAACCTTTGAAGAACCAGTTACATAGTTGATATTCAGTGAACTTTAAGATAGTTGACTTATTTTAAGTTAAACTAATGATTGTTTAAATACTGTAAAGTAAATACTTTTAAAGTGGTGAAATTGGTGATTAAAGTGGGTCTATATGGGTTCTATATAGCATCGCAAAAAGTTCTGTTGTTATGAGGTGCTTTAACAGTAAAACCTCTTTTAGTGATAAACAGATCCTTATTTAACAACTATTTCAATATACAAAAGGGTTGCCAGGTATGTGATATTTACACAAAAATTGGGCTATTTTGAAAATGCATGCACGTGGCTGGGTTTTTTGGGTTACTTTAAATCATTATCAACACATATTTTACCTTTGCCACAAAAAAACCTTATAATGACACAGTAGAAAAGGAATAAACAGTTTAATCTGTGTAGATTTTTTTCATAAAAATCATGAGGAGCTAAAACAGACTGAACGCCTGAGGCTGAAGAGCATTTGATGGAAATGTCTTAATCTGACTTCCTAATATTAGATGATTGATTGGACTGAGATTTAAAATGTAGATTCAAGCAGAGAGAAAAGAAAAAGAGACTCTTCTCTGTCTCTCACTGTCTTACATTATGATGATGATAATAATAATAATTATAATAATAATAGTAACAATAAGAAGAAGAAGGATGAAGAAGAAAGAATGAGTGAGGAGGATGAAGAAGAAGCATGATGAAGAAGGGGATGGGGA
>BRDA01036058.1:18069-28074 GCA_036984385.1 Crenuchus spilurus | reverse complement strand
GTATTTTTTTTTTAAATAATTTATTTCTAGGTTTTTGCCAATTTTATCCCCTTCCCAATGTAGTGGTAGCCAATTAACCCATCCCCTCCATTAGGCACTGACTCTAGGAGGGTGCAAGCAAGCACAAGCCTCCTCCGCTGCGTGTGATGCAGTCACCACTTCTTTTCGAACCACCGCTGATACACCGTCACTGGTGAGCCTAACGCACTCGGAGGAAGGCACACAGGGTCCCCAGCTCTGATTGGACCAATCATTAGACGCCTGAGCCAGCAGACATTGTAATGTGAAAGTGTTAGAGAGAGAGAGCACCATCTACCCGCCCAGAGAGAGCACTGCCAATTTTTTGCTCTCTTGGGCCTCGGCTGTTGATGGCAAACAGCATGACTGGGATTCAAACTCGCGATCCTCGGGTCATAGTGGTAGCGTCTTTGCCCGCTGAGCCACTCGGGGCCCTAGCTAGACGTATTTTAATATCAGAGTTTCATATTAAAATTCATTAACATTAACATCTGAATCTGTGTGTGTGCGTCTACCAGTCTATGATAAGTTGTCCATATACATGCTTCTAAGTTTAACTATTGTCAAAATAATTCAGAATTGCTGCTTATTTTTACTAAAAAATGAGGTCTAATTTTATGTAAATGAGGTCTGTTGACCATACCGTCCAAACATAAGTGTTAAATTGGTGGTAATGAGTTGGAGTGAAGTTGACTGAAAAGTTGAAACACAGAATTAGGTGATAATTTTATGCTACATGCTTTTAACAGTTTATTCATATTTAATAATAATATGTAATAATGTATTAATATTTTATTAACGGTTAATATTAATTTTATTTTATTCATTCATAATAATGTTTAATAGTTATTATTCATATATTAATATAACTAGTAATTTTTTAAAAATATAAATCATATTTTGTCCATATTTATTAATAATTAATAATAATATTAATAATAATAATAATAATAATAATAATAATAATAATAATAATAACCACGACCCTGATAAGGATTAAGTGGGTGGGATAATGAATTAATGAATGAATAATAATAATAATTACATTTATGTTATGTATGGTCTCATGAGTGCTTGCTAAAGTGTACATTGGCAGTAGCTATTGTCTCTGGAATGGTTAGTAAGATGTACCTAGGTGGTAGCTATGGTCTGTGATGTAGCTGATGATGGCATCACATATAGTAGCTTCAGTGTTAGTAGTAGAGCCCGACCGATATATCGGCCGACCGATATAGCGTTTAAAAGTCTATCGGCTATCGCCCAAAACTTGGCCGATAGGCGCAGAGCAAAACACTTTTGATTTTCCTCGCCTGGAGGGCTGGGAACATTATGTAATTGCGCCGCTAATCCAGCAGAGGGCGCCTGCAGACATAGTCATGTTCAGGTCACATGCAGCATGCTTGCCTGTTGCATGGGCTGCTAGAGGAGACGCATAATTCTGAGAGCGACTGAGAACTACACATCACACTGCTGACCTGGGCATTGTATATTTGTCAGTGGTAAGTTTATAAGTAGCTTGTGAAATAAACTTCAGTAAAAGATTTCCACTCAACTCTCCAACCCGCTTGCCTCAAGCTAAAAGCTTTAGCTACCTGCTAAACTCATACCTGTCAAGTTTTGGATTTAAAAATAAGGGAAATTTTCCGCCACGTGTTTTGAGCCGTCCCACCAGCCCAACTGAGGTTCAGTATCCCTTACATTTTCAGACAGATTTACAAGAAATCTAAAATAACCACCTGTGAACCACTTACAGTTAGATGATCAGAATCTAAAAGGCCTACCTTTGTTGACACTGACATGCTGTGGACATTCCTACATATGTAAGTCTTATAATACAGCCTAAATGAAGACTGTCTTTAAGTGAAACACATTTTATTTAAATTACACATTTTCATAATTCATTTCAGTTTCATCATTTCATTTCAATTACATATTTTTGTGTGAGTTCATGAACATCTCAGCTATACACACTTGTTGAAGTCATCACAGAAGGTGAAGGCAATGTTGTTTTTAGCACACAGCTTTGCCATTTCAACCTCCGCATGTATGACCTGGTCTACTATGGCATTATATTTGTGCCACAATTCTGAGCGCGTGAATGCTCTTCTTACATTATATTTGCTACTACTACTACTACTAATAAAATAGTAATTCTAATAATAATATCTGTGATTGGACGCTCTAGATTTTAGGGTGGTGTCAGGTTCTATAGGGCGCTTTATGTCAGACATTGGGATGGAGATTTTTGGGGACCTAGCAACCCTGCTGTTGCTAATGCACATGCACATCTGCTACCCATGTCTATGTAAATCCACCATTTACTAAGTAATCCTGCAAAGTGTGGAAAACGTAAATGACTTCTTTTTAAAGTGCAAAAGTTTTCATCCTTCACTAAAAACGACTCTGATTCAATGAATTCAATAAAACTGATGTGCTCATGCGCGGTACAAATCGAAGCGAGCGAGCAGATCAGAAATGTTAAGCGAGCAGGAGAGAGATTTGTATACACTATTGAGTTCATGTGCGTGCAAAACTCTTCTTGCTCGCGCAAAACATCGCGCACGCGCGCTCAGAATTGTGGCACAAATATAACGCCATAGTTCTCGTGAGGTTAGTGACATTTCAGTTTGGAGAGGCACTGGAATTTTTTAAAAAGAATAATACGGGAAATTTACGGGAAAATGCTAATACGGGATGACGCCGGGAAAGAGGGGTAAAATACAATAGTGTCCCGGCCAAAACGGGAGACTTGACAGGTATGGCTAAACTAGCAAGATACAATTTATGAGAGATAATTTAGCATATAACCTTGCTAAAATAAAACCTTAGCCAGAACAATGTAACACACAATTAAATATATCAGTTCTAAGTAATAACATTATCTTTTCCGTAAATTAAATGCATTGTTTGTCTGAAGTAAACTAATCTGATTGAACATGACCGAGAACACACTGCTACTGCAGCTCAATATTAAAACACGTTTCTAGTTTAATTTATAACATATAGTGGAGTGAATCATGAAATGAAAAAACAACCAGTGCACTCGTAACACTTGGTGGGACCAGGTATAGTGGTATGTCAAATCACAGTACTGCGCCTCAAAGTGTATTTTAGCTCTATTTTCCCATATAAGGCAAAGGGACATGGGAAAGCACTTAGCAGACTCTCCGTTGGTACCAGCGTAGAGTCTCGTGACCAGCTTACATCAGTTGATTTCTGATCAGAACGTGGCGAGCTGCGAGCCTGAGTGACACCAGTAGCTAGCGCAGCAGTAATGGCAGTCAGGCTTTATAGCCCCCGTCTGTACTCACAGAAGCTCAGTGCAGTCAGACTTCGGGCTCTTGCGCCTAAATCCAGGGTCTTCATCACTATTGGAAATGTATATGAAGAAAAGCACAGAGCCCTGAAAGGAGAGAATGTGGAAAAGCTGAGCTTTCTGCACTACAACTTGCTACTTTTGAATGGGCAGTATTAGAGCTATAGTAAATTTTGTTCCTTCTGTTTCAGATTAGACTATTTTATTGACCTTTATTAAATTATTGTCCAGTACTATTCCCTGAATGCTTTGTTTTCAGTCATATGTAAAAGATTGACAAATGTTTTTATTTTATGTATTTTTCTAAAAGGCTGTAAAATGTGCAGTTGTGTTTGTTCTAAACAGGTCTTCAATATAGGTTAAAATATTTGTAATTTTTATGTTACATTATTTATTATTATGTTCAAATCAAGCATTGTTTTACTTATGACAATAAAAGTATTTGAAACAAGTTATATGTTAAATCTTAATTTCCATTTATATGTATATAAATTAATACAAATTGTAAAAAAAAATATTGGCCGATATATCGTTATCGGCATTTTCTTCCTCTTTATTATCGGAATCTTATCGGCCACCCCAAAATCCATATCGGTCAGGCTCTAGTTAGTCGTGCAATTTTATCAAAATTATACAAGTGGAGACACAAACTGATGTTTAGGTAATGAGAGAAATTTGTACTTTTTCTGTTCATTAACATTTTCCATTAATGCTGATACTGAATTTCTGGAGTTCTTGTCTTTTTCTAAAAGACTCCAAAGTCTGGAGACGATACATACACGGCCCTGAACCTCCCCACCATGTCCTCAGATTATGAGACTCTCACAGTAAGTCTGCAGTCAACAGCTGATATTCTTGATCAGTTTGAATAATCAAAATCATCCATTTAATCTATAATGTCTCACTTTATTTAAAAAGTACATCATTGCTCCCTATAATCTACAGATGTTCACATTTACAAACTGTCCATAGGAACTTGGTAGAATCTTAGCAGTATAAAGTTTAATGTTAGGGCCAGTATTAGATTTAGGTTTAGGTTTAAGTTTAGAGATTCCATTTAATGTGAGTTGAGGGTAAATGGAATTTAATTTGATCGACTGTTAGTTAAATGTACATTAAATTTAAGCATCTACAAACTATCAAAAATGTCCAGATTATCACTGTCTCATTATGACACTGAGAGTCAGTCTGACCTGTGACTGAGTGTTTATTCTCTAGTTGAGGTCAGTAATATTATCTGTGATCTGTTTTTCAGTCTGTACATCCACAGTGATGAGAGGAGCTCCCGAAGTGCAGAATGATATCTAACAGTCAGTCATATTTAAATTTGTATACAGTACATTAAAAAGGCTCAGAACCAGGGTTGAGGAACATAGTCCAAAGTACCGTATTAAAATAATGTGATACTTTTTCCTATAATTAAGTAGTGGAACCCATTACAGTAATATGATTACTTTTCCTATTCAAATGTTATGTAACTCATTAAAGTAATGAGAGTTCTTTTTAATGTTAGTCATTATTACAGTAATGTAATTACTTTCTCTTTAAATGATTTAATTCATTATAGTAGTGTGATTACTTTTTCCTGTAATGATGTTGGGTAAGTCGTTAAGTTAAGACAGTGTAATGCTCTGCTCTTTGCCTGGTGGGTGGACACTACTCTGATCAGGAGTAAGCGGATGGTATAATGGTTGAATGGATGGATGTTATTTTTGTATGCTTTTTTTTAACAGATCTATATCTACTTCTATATTTTTGTTAAATATGTAATACACAAATCCAGTGGAATGTGTTTAGCTGATGGAAAACTAAAAGAAACTATAAAGTTTTGGTAAATAAAGTTTTACTTCTTTCTGTTTAATGCCAACAGTCTACTGTATTGTTCACAGTTCTACATCTGAAATTATATTTCCAAATATTTGTGTTTTAAACAGAAACTACATTAAATAAATAAAAAAATGTCCTAGAGATGATCAGAAAATGTGTTCTGTGATTTTTAATATAACATGCTTACAATTTACTGCTGAACACTAAAAATGTGTTTTTACATTTTTAGTCCAATGATTTTTTTTTAGGGTGCAGAGAACTGAAGGGATATTGTGTTTGCTCACGTTACAACTCTGATTTACACCTTAAATTTGTAAGATAACAGGATTGCCTTGAACAGTCAGAAATGACCAACTTGAGTTTATCTGTGTCAGGATTCACACCTTCCCAGTGGCCCAGCCCTCATTCCCTCACTCCAATCTCTCTCTCCCTCATGCAGCACTCCAGTCTCACACACGCCTGCCCCGCCTCCTCATTACATCATGCACCGCTCTCCTTATGAGTCTCACTTGTTTCCACTTTGCTTCCAATCACATACTCCCTTTAAGAAACCCTCAGTCCTTCACTCCTCGCTTGACATTGTTATGCCTTGCATGCAATAGCATGTTCCGGTTCCGAGGTCATCCTTCTTTTTGCCTCTATCTCAGCTACCCTTAGTCCTCAGAGCTATCTCAGCTACCCTTAGTCCTCAGAGCTATCTCAGCTACCCTTAGTCCTCAGAGCTATCTCAGCTACCCTTAGTCCTCAGAGCTACCCTTAGTCCTCAGAGCTACCCTTAGTCCTCAGAGCTATCTCAGCTACCCTTAGTCCTCAGAGCTATCTCAGCTACCCTTATTCCTCAGAGCTATCTCAGCTACCCTTAGTCCTCAGAGCTATCTCAGCTACCCTTAGTCCTCAGAGCTATCTCAGCTACCCTTAGTCCTCAGAGCTATCTCAGCTATCCTTAGTCCTCAGAGCTATCTCAGCTAACCTTTGTGTCTAGAGCTACCTGAGCTAACCTAGTTACAGAGCCTTGGTTGTCTGTTCTTTGATTTGTTTATCTTTGTTTTTGTCTGAGCCTCTCTTTGTTATTTGTTTATGCTTCTCTTTATTTTGACTCTTTCCTTTTTCTTTATTAAATCTTTATTCTTTTACCTGCGTGCATCTCGTGCCATGACTCGTAAGCTTACCCATGACAAAATGTCGAGCCTTTAAACTAGAGATGGCAGGTATTTTGTTTATTGTATTCATCTAGGTTTCTTCAGTTTGTGGTGTGTGTAGTGTTTTGTCCTTAGAAGTTTTTCGGGTCTATGCTACTGTGTGTATCTTGTAAGATTTGCTTCCTTTGCGTCTTGCAGTTGTTAGGTGTATTGTTTAATTTAGTCTGGCGATTTTGTCATTTTAATTTTTTTCCCCTCTCTATCATGGCGGGAATTTACCAATACCTTCAATATATAAAAAGAGTAAAGAATGAACTTACTTATTCCCTACCTGAACCTTATTATGGGATAGAGGAAGACTTTTGGCCTTTTGTTAGGTGTTGCCAATCCTTCTTGGAGGAGGAACAGTATAAACTTGATACAGACTACAAATTAATTGCTCTTATTTTGTATTGTTTGAAGAGTTGGGCATGGGATTGGGCTGCAGACTGGTGGTTTATTAATCCACAATCATTCAACTCTGCTGATGAGTTTTTAGGTCACTTCTGTATTGCCTTTGATCCTTATGTGGATGAAAGCAATCCCCAAGAACATATTTGTGAGATGCTGCTTTGCCACCTTGGTTATTCTAACAATTCTGATATTCTGGACTTCCAAGAGTTTGATGGAAATACAAAGTACTTTCGAAGCTTTTATGAACAGGTTTTGAGTTATTTTGAAACTCACTATGATTTCTCCTCGGATGAAGAGAGGATTGACTTTGTATATGTTCACCTGGTTAGTGAAGCCTATGACTGGGCGTTAGAGGCAGAGAACTGGTGTCCTACCTTTTGGACCTCTTTCAGTGACTTCTTAGAATTACTCAAAGTAAATTTTTCTCCTGAGGATCACCTGGATTTAACCCACCAAAATACTTTACCCTGCCTGAGAGGTTTCGCTCCCTGCTCAGCCAGACGCTCTACTCCCTTCCCAAAGGCAAGTGAGAAGTTAAATATGTCTATGTCTCATGCTATCACCCCAGTTTTGTATGTTTCCTCTCCTGTATCTGAGGTGATGACTCCACTCCCAGACCAGACCCACCGACCTAGTCAAGTTAAACCAGAAACATACAAGCCTGTCCCAGTTCCTCGCACCCAGTTGAGAATTGGGGTTCCTATCCACTCACCTGCAACTACGGAGAGGGTTCCAGTTGAGTCCAGTCTCAGACCTATACCAGCACCACGAAGGAAGATGGTGAAGACAACCCAACTGGATCTTCTGTCCAATCCAGAAGACATCACCGCCTTCTCTGTAGTTCACGAACCTGCTGTTAATCACATTCAGCCCGACAACAACGTTCTATAGGGAAGTACTATAGAACATACTATACATACTTATGCCAATACTACAGCCTTTTGTTTTCCACCATATGCCGTCCCAGTGCCTGCTGCCGTCCCAGTGCCTGCTGCCGTCCCAGTGCCTGCTGCTGTCCAAGCCGATGACTGCGCCCTAGAGGAAAGTACATTAGTACTTTTGGCAAATCAAACCTCAATCTCTTCCAGAAGCCAAAGTTGACATTCATCTATCCTCAACAGACACTACTTTCACTATTCCCTCAAGTGTTATGGACATCAGTCTCTCTCCAGGACAATCAAGTTTTGTTTATGTTGGACGTTTTACTTTCTTTAGGACTTCTTTTAGAAGTTTTTATAGCCAAATTTAATCATAAGATCACCATAATCACTGTCATTCACACCAACACCCCTTCTCATGTCTCTAGCCACCACACTCAAAACTCCAGAGGCACCAACAAATCCATAAATGAGGTATATAATCCATTGACTACCCTGGCACAATCTCTCTCCTACCCTGTTAAATCTCTTAGTCAAAATCTCATCTCTAATTGGTCTCCTGAAGTAGTAGTTTCCCCTGTTAAAGTATCTTCCACTATACCCTTCCCTATGAGTCCCATATCAGCTCTGGTCATGCACCTTAATTTTGTTTCTGCTCCATACTCCACTCCATTCTGTGATCCAGTAACAACCAGCCCTTCCATTGAATCTAATCATTCTATCTTGGCTCCTCCTATTACTCAGTTCCCAGACCCGTTTTGGAATTTAATACCCTCTATCCCTGTCTCCAGTCCTGTATTTCTGTCTCTGCATCTTTTCTTTAAGTCTGTATGTTTTTCTTTTCTTTGTTCCGTGGATACTGGCCACCTGTCTCCGTCGATGTCATTTAGGTATTACTCACGGAAAGGGTATATATGTCTTCCTCAGCTCACTATTTGTATGGTCTTTGTAACTGGTGTTTGGGACTTGTGAATTCTTTGTTGGATTTTTCATTTCAGGGTTACTTGTCTTGGGTTTCATGTGGTCTCTTGTATTGTGTTCTATCATAGGCTTCCTTTCCCTTGGTCTGCTAATTTGTCATAGCACCTCCTATTCGTATGTGTCACCCTTACTCCATTTCATATCAGATATTACATCCACACTTCGTTGGGTGCACGACCCGGGAGGTCTTGGTCATCTGATGACATGTTTTTTGTGTCCCAGGAGGTACACCATTGGAGGGGGCGTACTGTCAGGATTCACACCTTCCCAGTGGCCCAGCCCTCATTCCCTCCCTCCAATCTCTCTCTCCCTCATGCAGCACTCCAGTCTCACACACACCTGCCCCGCCTCCTCATTACATCATGCACCGCTCTCCTTATGAGTCTCACCTGATTCCACTTTGCTTCCAATCACATACTCCCTTTAAGAAACCCTCAGTCCTTCACTCCTTGCTCGACATTATGTCTTGCATGCAATAGCGCAGCTCCTTCAGTTTCCCAGGTCATCCTTCTTTTTGCCTCTAGCTCAGCTACCCTTAGTCCTCAGAGCTAGCTCAGCTACCCTTAGTCCTCAGAGCTAGCTCAGCTACCCTTAGTCCTCAGAGCTAGCTCAGCTAACTTTGTTACAGAGCCTTGGTTGTCTGTTCTTTGATTTGTTTATCTTTGTTTCTTTGTCTGAGCCTCTCTTTATTTTGTATATTCTGGTCCATGTTGTGTTTGGTAAGCCTTCTTGTATATACACAGTTCCTTTTTCTTTATTAAATCTTTATTCTTTTACCAGCGTGCATCTCGTGCCATGACTCGTAAGGTTACCCATGACAATCTGACTCCTCGCTTTTGTGTAGATCTTACAAAAGAATAAAGTAATGAAGTCTGTATTGAAGGATTAGATACAGGACCTGTAAGAGTTTAAATTGCCAAGCTTGTTAATACATACTTAAAGTCAGACATTCACTGTGCTAGTTTGGTATGACTGGACTTGTGGAGGGAGTCCGAAGACGTGGAAGACCAAGAATAACCTGGATGGATAACATCAAGACATGGACTGGATTATCAGGTGCTAGCCTGCTACAAGCAACCAGAGACGATGGCATTGGAGAGAAGTGACTAGTCTGTGCAGCCTACCATCGTGAAGCGATGACGGCATGTGACATGACATGACATTATATATATATATATTTTAAACTATTACAGTTTTTTATAAACTTGTAAGTTTTAACTATTAAAGAGCAGATCTGCTGTAAGGATGTTGAGTTGGTAGCAGTTAGCATGTGTTCAGGTCAGTATGGTTTGATCGTGTCACTTACAGACTGAAATTCATACATAATTGTTCGAACCGTTAAATTTGAGAATGTCCAGGACATAGATTAGGAAGTTATGTCTGAAGTAATGAA
>BRDA01036058.1:0-18059 GCA_036984385.1 Crenuchus spilurus | reverse complement strand
GTCTTATTGGCCACATCAAAAGAACAACTAGAAGAGCTGGTGAGTTGCACTGAGAAGGCTGCAAAGGAATATAACATGCAGATCAATGCAGCTAAAACAAACGTGATGACAAACACTGAAGATATACTGAAGATCACAGTCGAAGGAAGACTTCTGGAACAAGTAGACTCTTTCACATATTTGGGATGCAGAGTAGCAAAAGCTGCAGACTGTGCCAGTGAAGTGAAGACAAGAATGGCCATGGGCATGTTGGTGATGGTCAAATTGCCAAAGATGTGGAAAAGCAAGTCAATTAGCACCAACACCAAACTAAGACTGATGAAAGCCTTGGTCTGGCCAGTAGCTATATTTGCATGTGAAGCCTGGACACTGAAGAAAGAGGAAGAAAGACGTATTCAGGCTTTTGAGAACAAGTGCATCAGGAAGTTGCTGAATATCTCATGGATGAAGATGATGACCACTGAGCAAGTATATGAGATGGCTAGAACTCAAAAGGAGTTACTGATGCACGTTAAATCCCGCAAGTTACGTTACTTCGGTCATGTGATGAGGCATGCACATGAGAGCATTGAAGGAAGTGAAATGACTGGACTTGTGGAGGGAGTCCGAAGACATGGAAGACCAAGAATAACCTGGATGGATAACATCAAGACATGGACTGGATTATCAGGTGCTAGCCTGCTACAAGCAACCAGAGACATATGGCATTGGAGAGAAGTGACTAGTCTGTGCAGCCTACCATCGTGAAGCGATGACGGCGTGTGACATGACATGACATTATATATATATATTTTAAACTATTACAGTTTTTTATAAACTTGTAAGTTTTAACTATTAAAGAGCAGATCTGCTGTAAGGATGTTGAGTTGGTAGCAGTTAGCATGTGATCACGCTACATCCCGAGGGAATTCTCGCATGCTATTGCAATAGCTGTGTATGTCCCGTCCTCTGCGAATGCTGCAGTTGTATGTGACATCATCCACTCTGCAGTAAGCAGACTGCAAACAATACTGCCACAAGCTCTCCTCCTGATCACTGGAGATTTTAATCATGCTTCTCTGTCCTCTACTCTGCTCAACTTCACTCAGTATGTTACCTGTCCCACTAGAGATGACAGGATATTGGACTTGTTTTACGCCATGACCAAGGAGGCATATAACGCTGCACCTCTCCCTTCCCTGGGCAAAGCTGATTATAACCTGGATCATCTCCAGCCTGTGTATAAACCACTTGTAAACAGAGAACCTGCAGTCACCCACACAGTTAAGAAATGGTCTGAGGAAGCAGAGGAGGTGCTGGAAAAATGTTTCGAGTCAACTATGTGGGAAGTGCTGTGTGATCTGCATGGGGAGGACAAGGACAACCTCACACACTGCATTACAGACTACATAAACTTTTGTGTAGAGAACACGGTACCCACCAAAACAGTTTGGTGTTTCTCCAATAACAAACCATGGATCAACCCTGATATAAAAGCTCTGCTGAAAGAAAAGAAGAGAACTTTTAAATCAGGAAACGGGGACAAACTGAAAGCTGTGCAGTGTGAGCTAAGGAGGAAGATATGTGAGGGGAAGGCCAAGTACAGGAGGAGAATGGAAGACCAGCTGCAGTGGAGCGATGTGAGTGGAATCAGGAAAAGTCTTAACTCCATCTCAGGTCACAAGAAGCCAGTTTCCCAGGTGGTGGGGGACCAGAAATGGGTGAACAACCTAAATATGTTTTTCAATAGGTTCGATTACACCCCTCCACCGACTCAGACACCACTACTACTGCCATTATCCTAAATGACCCAACTGTATGACCCAGTAATCACCCCCTCAGACATCCCCATTAGTACATCTTCCAGTGTACAGCCTTCCCCCACTGGTTCCAGGAACAACACACAGTCACCTAGAACATCTGATCACTTTGATCACCCCTGCCCCAACTTAACCTTCAAAACCACCCAGGTGAGAAACCAGCTCAGGAAGATCAAATTAAGAAAAGCTGCAGGTCCCAATAGTGTCAGTTCCAGGGATTTGAAGTGCTGCGCAGACCAGCTAAGTGGAATCGTTGGATACATGTTCAACATGAGCCTGAAGCTGGGTCAAGTTCCACAGCTGTGGAAAACATCATGCGTGGTACCAGTGCCAAAGACTCCACATCCAAAGGACTTGAACAGCTACAGGCCGGTGGCGCTGACGTCTCATCTGATGAAGACACTGGAGAGGCTGGTGCTTGTTCATCTCCTCCCACTGGTGAGTTCATCGATGGACCCTCGTCAGTTCACCTACCAGCCTGGTGTCGGTGTGGATGATGCTGTCATCTACCTGCTGCACAGAGCTCTTTCTCATCTGGAGAACCAGGGGAGCATGGGTGAGGATCATGCTCTTTGATTTCTCCAGTGCTTTCAACACCATCCAGCCTGGACTTCTGAGGGACAAGTTGGATGTAATAGGTGTGGACTCTCACATGACAAACTGGATTATAGACTACCTCACACACCGACCACAATATGTGAGGGCACAGGACTGTGTGTCTGACTTGGTGGTATGCAGTACAGGGGCCCCACAGGGAACCATCTTGGTGCCGTTCCTCTTCACCCTGTACACTGCAGACTTTAAGTACAGCTCACTGAACTGTCATCTTCAGAAGTTCTCTGATGACTCTGCTGTTGTCGGTCTCATCACAGACGATGACGACCGAGAATACAGACAGGTGATCCAGGACTTTGTGGACTGGTGCCTACATAACCACCTCCAAATCATCACTGGGAAAACTTTAGAGCTGGTGGTGGATTTACATAGGCGCAGTCGCCTTCTCCCAGCACCGGTGAACATCCATGGAATGGACATTGACATGGTGGAGTCTTATAAGTACCTGGGTGTTCACCTCAACACAAATCTGGACTGGTTAGACAACACTGCGGCACTCTACAAGAAAGGACAAAGCAGACTGTATCTGCTGAGGACACTAAGGTTGTTTGGGGTGCAGGGGCCCCTCCTTAAGACCTTTTTCAACACTGTGGTGGCTTTAGCCATATTTTAAGGTGTGGTGTGCTGGGGCAGCAGCATCACTAATGCAGACAGGAATAAATTGGACAAGCTCATTAGGAAGGCCAGCTCTGTCCTGGGGGAACCTCTAGACCTGGTAGAGGTGGTGTGAGATAGGTGGATGCTAAACAAGCTAACAACTATTATGGACAACGAATCCCACCCCATGTATGAGACTCTAGAGACACTGGGCAGCACCTTCAGTGACCGGCTGCATCATCCGACGTGTGTTAAGGAGCATTACTACAGGTTCTTCATTCCTGCTGCAGTTAGACTGTACAATCAGCACTGCTCTCAGTAACCACGCCCCCAAATTAACAAATAATAGTGCAATAACCTTTAAATTCATTATATGTGCAATACTTCTTGTTGCTGTGCAATTTGTTTGTCTCACAATAACCACACTAATTCAGTAACTATATGTGCAATATGTTGTTTTACAATAACTATTCATTCTTTCAGCAATTATATGTACAATATGTTGTCTTTTATGGTGTGTTTTTGTATTGTCCCCATTCTTAACTGTAATGTACATAACTGTAAATTTTACATTTTTATCTGTTAAAGTAACTTATTGTACTCTTTTTAAAAACTTTCCTACTGCTGTCAATTATTGCTGCTGAGTATCCAAATTTCCCCACTGTGGGACAAATAAAGGCTATATATATAAAGTTTAACCTCTTAACAGTCTACTGTATTGTTTATGATTATCTGTATAATCCACATTTCCAAATTTTGTTTTTATATTTTAAAATAAAAATGTGTTTTATGATTTGTAATATGCTGTAAGGCATGCTTACCATTAAATGCTTGACACAAAAAATGTAGGAACTTTATGCAGGTTGTCACGAACCGGGCCTCCACCTGGGAGTGCTGACACTTTTGTTTGGTTGGCTCTGTCTACCCTTTCTCTATTAGGCACTTCCATTCGCTCGCACACACGTTCTCTCTCTCTCTCGCTCGCTCACTCGCTCGCTCATTGGTTCGCCTTCCAAACACACACCTCTGCCTACAATTCCCATCAGCCCCGCTGTCTAGCTTGCTCGCCATGTACTCAGCTCAGTTATACAAATACACTTCCCAGAATCCTTAGTGTTCCGTCACGCCTTTCACTTAACATACACACCTGCGATTCATTCAAGTCTTGAGACTTTCCACTATTTATACTACGCTCATACATTCTGTCGGGGCTCGTCTTTGTTTAGTGCTCCGGCACTCTGCACGCAGCCCCACCATCTTTCAGGTCATTCTGATCCTTTTGGTTTTCTCATTGCCTAGCCACTGTGCTTAGCGTCATTGCCTAGCCTCTGTGCTTAGCGTCATTGCCTAGCCTCTGTGCTTAGCGTCATTGCCTAGCCTCTGTGCTTGGCTTCATTGCCTAGCCTCTGTGCTTGGCTTCATTGCCTCGCCTCTGTGCTTGGCTTCATTGCCTCGCCTCTGTGCTTGGCTTCATTGCCTCGCCTCTGTGCTTGGCTTCATTGCCTCGCCCCTGTGCTTGGCTTCATTGCCTCGCCCCTGTGCTTGGCTTCATTGCCTCGCCCCTGTGCTTGGCTTCATTGCCTCGCCCCTGTGCTTAGCTTCATTGCCTCGCCCCTGTGCTTAGCTTCTCGTACTACCGCCCCTGTGCTTAGCTTCATTGCCTCGCCCCTGTGCTTAGCTTCTCGTACTAGCGCCCCTGTGCTTAGCTTCTCGTACTAGCGCCCCTGTGCTTAGCTTCTCGTACTAGCGCCCCTGTGCTTAGCTTCTCGTACTAGCGCCCCTGTTCTTAGCTTCTCGTACTAGCGCCCTTGTGTTAGCTTCTCGTACTAGCGCCCTTGTGTTAGCTTCTCGTACTAGCGCCCTTGTGTTAGCTTCTCGTACTAGCGCCCTTGTGTTAGCTTCTCGGACTAGCCTCCCTGGCTTAGCTTCTCGGACTAGCTTCTCTATGTTTAGCTTGCTTGGGCATTCCTTGTGCTTGACCTGCTTGTCTAATCAGTATACTAACTCATTGTTTATAATAAACCATTGTCTACCTTTACCTGCATTCATCTTTTCTCCTGGGGCCTAGCCTGACAGAAAGACGAGCCCTTAAAGTAAGATGGCAGGTGTCTTGTTCCAAAGAGCATGTGAACAATCAGTGGCTGTTAATATAGCAGGATCTAGTTCTGTTCTGTGGCCTTCTTGGTTCTTATTTCTGTGATTTATATCTAAGCTCTTCTCTGGTTTGTGGTTTGTTGGATATTGTGTTGCTTCTATAGGCTTGTTCGGGAAATTTTTTTTTTTAAGCTGTTTCAATAGTCCTTTGTGAGCTATCATTATGAGTGGTATATATCAATATACCGAATTCATTAAAAATGTCTCCCTAAATTCACTTCACTTCTACCAGACGTATATCATGGTCAGCCTGAATGGTTCTGGCCATACATCAGGGAGTGTAGTTCATTTTTAGAGGAACATAAAGAGATTTTCTACACAGAATACAAAGTGGTAGCTTTAGTTATATATGGTCTCCGAAACCAGGCCTGGGAATGGACCAACGACCTATGGTACACACATCCTGAACATTTTCAGTCCACCTATGACTTTCTAGATGACTTCCGTATTAAGTTTGATCCTTTGTTGGAGGATGCTACTTTCAAGAATTGGATATATGAACTCCTTTTGACTAACGTAGGTTACTCGTTTGAACCAGAACTTCCTGAACCTCAAGAGTTTTCTGGAGAACCCAATACCTTCCTTACTTTTTATGAGGAGGTCTTAGACTATTTTGAAGTTCAGGAGGAGGAATTCGACACCGAAGAAGAAAAAGTGCATTTTGTGGTGTCTAAGTTTTGTGGCTCGGCATTTGATTGGGCTATTTCAGCCGAGAAGACTCATCCCACTTTTTGGGATTCCCTTGATGGTTTTCTGGACTTGGTGTACGAGAGGTTTTCACCAGATACAGAGGATCGGGAGAATTTTGAGGGGACACCGGACCTACCAGTACAAAAGGGAAGTTCATTTGACAATTTTCATACTGTGGCTATTACACCCCTCAATTGTATGTACTCTCTCTTAGCCTCTGTGCCTGCCGACGCCGCCTCTGTGCCTGCCGACGCCGGCCCCCCCGAGCCTGCTGCCCTTGCCGGCCTTCCAGAGCCCGCTGCTACCACTGTAGCCCACCAAGAACAGCTGCTCGGTCAACACCGTCAGCTTCTACAAGAGGTGACCCAGTCGGTAAACTATAGGGCTCTGCAGCAGAAGGCACAACAAATTCGTTTCTCCCGAATATTTCATAGTCTGACAAAGAGACATGAGAACATGCAGATAGAAAACGATGACCAGATCCAAACCCCTGATGATTCAACCGTAGAGGGAAGTACACTTATCGCAATTCCCTACACTTATCGCAATTCCCTATTCTTTCACACAATCTGCAGATCCCCTATTTGTGCCCTCAGGTCCAGAGTCGCCCGCCGAGGGTCCAGAGTCGCCCGCCGAGGGTCCAGAGTCGCCCGCCGAGGGTCCAGAGTCGCCCGCTGATGTTTCTGTGCTAGAGGCGAGAGAACATAATACTTTTTATGGTTATATATCTTTTTGCCCAATTCTGCCGAGGTTGCCGCTGGCACTCCGCCCACTCCTGCCGAGGTTGCCGCTGGCACTCCGCCCACTCCTGCCGAGGTTGCCGCTGGCACTCCGCCCCTGCATCAGGAGCTCAAAGTTGGGGCTCTACCTACTTCCCAGGAGAATCCGGCTTTGCCAGTCATCCCAGCGATCGAGAAAGATCCCATGCTAGCCGAAGAGCCAGTTGATCAGGCAAGAGACTTATACCATTTTTATGGTGCTCGGTATACTGCCTCACCTAGGTCTTTCATTATCCACAGTGAAGCTTCATCCACAATCCAGGAGGCTGCAGACGAAGCTCTGTCCATGCTCCCGAAGGCCACCGCCAAAGAACTCGTCGCTGAAGCTCCAACCACTTTCCAGGAGGCTGCAGCTGAGATCCTGTTTGATCCAGGAGAGGTCCCCTTGGTTATCCCCTCTAGTACCTTGACTGTCATCCCTTATCCCGCAAAGGATATTGGGTTTATGCTGGACCTTATCAAGTTCTTGAACATTCACCCTACTTCCATATGTACAGTCCCTTGCTCTCAGTCCCAGATATTAGATGCCACTCCTGTGTCCGTAATCACTTTATCTACACATCTAACCTCTGACACAACTCTCTACCCTCCTGACCCATCCTTCAATATATCCCATTTTGTTGCCATCAGCCTTTGTCACCTTAAGCCTCTATTACCCACTTGTTCCCCTCAGTCGCTTCACCCTCGTTTCTACATTTCTGTACACATCTCTGGGAGCCCTTGCTCTATCTCAGTAACTCTTACCCTGCATCCTTTGCGCCTTCAGACTCGTGTGAAGTTTATCACTCAGTATAGGTTTGTGTTTTGTACTACTCGACTTTCTCTGTGCCATTTAGGTGGTCCTGGTCCTCCTTTGTGTTTAGTTCTGGTGTCCTACTTTTCATTGGAGTGTACCGGGTGGTACACCTTTGTGGGGGGAGTGATGTCACGAACCGGGCCTCCACCTGGGAGTGCTGACACTTTTGTTTGGTTGGCTCTGTCTACCCTTTCTCTATTAGGCACTTCCATTCGCTCGCACACACGTTCTCTCTCTCTCTCTCGCTCACTCGCTCGCTCATTGGTTCGCCTTCCAAACACACACCTCTGCCTACAATTCCCATCAGCCCCGCTGTCTAGCTTGCTTGCCATGTACTCAGCTCAGTTATACAAATACACTTCCCAGAATCCTTAGTGTTCCGTCACGCCTTTCACTTAACATACACACCTGCGATTCATTCAAGTCTTGAGACTTTCCACTATTTATACTACGCTCATACATTCTGTCGGGGCTCGTCTTTGTTTAGTGCTCCGGCACTCTGCACGCAGCCCCACCATCTTTCAGGTCATTCTGATCCTTTTGGTTTTCTCATTGCCTAGCCACTGTGCTTGGCGTCATTGCCTAGCCACTGTGCTTGGCGTCATTGCCTAGCCTCCCGTGCTTGGCGTCATTGCCTAGCCTCCCGTGCTTGGCGTCTCCGCCTAGCCTCCCGTGCTTGGCGTCTCCGCCTAGCCTCCCGTGCTTGGCGTCTCCGCCTAGCCTCCCGTGCTTGGCGTCTCCGCCTAGACTCCCGTGCTTGGCGTCTCCGCCTAGACTCCCGTGCTTGGCGTCTCCGCCTAGCCTCCCGTGCTTGGCGTCTCCGCCTAGCCTCCCGTGCTTGGCGTCTCCGCCTAGCCTCCCGTGCTTGCCGTCTCCGCCTAGCCTCCCGTGCTTGGCGTCTCCGCCTAGCCTCCCGTGCTTGGCGTCTCCGCCTAGCCTCCCGTGCTTGGCTTCTCTATGTTTAGCTTGCTTGGGCATTCCTTGTGCTTGACCTGCTTGTCTAATCGGTATACTAACTCATTGTTTATAATAAACCATTGTCTACCTTTACCTGCATTCATCTTTTCTCCTGGGGCCTAGCCTGACACAGGTTCATGTTATAACACAGACTTGTGGAAAAACTTTAGGTACACTCTTTTCCTTAAAGGAATACTTAAGCATAATGCTACAGAAAATAAACCCATGTAAATATTTGCAGCTGTAAACACATTTCAGCATAAGCTTGATTGTGTATTCTGGTAGTACAATTAATTTGTCCAAAAACAGAGTTTTACCTCAGTTTGTACTCCCCAAGACCCTAAAACACCACTGAGATGGACAAAAGCCTGTGAGCCATCAGTCATAAGTACCTTTGTTTCGTCAGTATTTATCTTAAGGCCATAAGATGAAGCAATTTGAGCCATATTGTAAAGGATATCAGTGGCTTCAGCATCATCATCTGCTGCCACAGCGCTGTCGTCAGCGAAAATGAGGTCCAGTAGGTGATGTCTGTCACTGAACTGGACACCACTTCTTCTTTCAAATGCCTTTCTCATAATGGCATCCACCACTATATTAAAGAGAAGTGCAGAGGCCACATCCCCTTGTATAACTCCGGTCTTGATGGTGAACTCCTTTGACAGTTCATTTTGAATTTGTACTTGACTGGTGCTGCTATTGTAAGCTTCTTTGAGGAGCAAGATGACTTTTTCAGGTACGTATATGGCCTCCAAGGCTTTCCAAAGCACCAGCAAGTCTATGCAGTCGATTGCAAGTCTGTACACAAGAAAGCCCGCAAACAGATGTCAACAAAGGACAAGGATTACTGGAACCAAGTCCTATGGTCTGTTGAGACAAAGATTATTTTTTTTGATTCAGATGGTCTCAAGCATGTGTGGCAGCAATCAGGTGAGGAGTACACAGACAAGTGTGTCATGCCTACAGTCAAGCATGGTGGTGGGAATGCCATGGTCTGGGGCTGCATGAGTGCAGAAGGTGTTGGGAAGTTACATTTCTTTGAGTGACACATGAACTTCAATATGTACTGTGAGATAATGAAGCAGAGCATGATCCCCTCCCTCCAGAAACTGGGTTGCAGAGGTAGAATTCCAGCAGGATAATGACCCCCAAAACACCACTAAGATGACCACTGCTTTATTGAAGAGGCTGAGGATAAAGGTGATGGACTGGCCAAGCATGTCTCTAGACCTAAACCCAATAGAACATCTTTGGGGCATTCTCAATAAAGTCACATAATTTCAATTTACAAAAACATCTTTCATGAATAACTTGTTAATTTTCTTTATTCATGATCATTTTTGGGTAAAATACTAGCATGTTTTGTATTGGTAATGTAACCCCCCCCCTTTCCCCACAAAAACTTGGTATCATTCAACCTCCACCAAACAGCAGCGCTCGCCGTTTGCAGGGTTGCCAGGTTTGTGGTTTTCACGCCAAATTGAACTTGTTTGAAAATCCAGTCGTGGATGAAAATTCAAGCGTAATAAAAAAAAGAATCCCTTATAAACAAAATACTAAGTCGTTGTTTTGCCATTTGCTTCAAACGTGTGACAGACATATTTTGGGCTAGTTTAAGCTTCTGAAGGGCGGGATTTCGACTGACTTTGGACTGGATATTTTTTGCTGGACCTGGCAACACTGACCGTTTGCTTGCTTGTGCAAGCAGCTGCTGGGGGAGTGGATGTTGTAAGAAAAAACAAAAAGAGCACCAAAAAGTGGGCAAAAAAATTTTTTTCATTGTTGGTCGAAAAATCAAAATAAGGTAAATGTATATGTATTGTTAGCTGATGATTGAATAACTATGCCGCTGTGTATCAGACACATTATGAATAAACGTTCAGGTATTTTAGCTAGCTCTGCATTTCTTAATTGTTTAAGGTGCAGAGTAAATACAAATAAAGTTAAATAAATACATAGTAAAAGCATTACAATGTATTTCTAATACGGTTAACCCAAAATTTCCTGAATCCTTTTAGAAAAGTAAATGATTTAATAAATAAATAAATAGGCAGACAGCTCAACCCCCCAAATGCTGGACCCAAAGTTACGCCCTTGGCTTTGAGAATGGAGTTTCTGTCCTGAGTGTCTCTACTGACTACATTCTTACAGCCTGCCAAGGACACACAACTCTCACACACACTTTACAGACAGTTAACAAAACCTCACAAAGACATTTAGCTAAAATTAGATTTTTTTTCATTACCTCATGTGATTTTGTGTGTTTGATACCAGTAATTTAGAATTATTTAGAAACTTAATCATTTAGTCTTAATAAGAAATCACATTTAGATCTGTGTCTCCACAGTATTGCACACACACACACACACACACACTTTACAGATAAACACGCACACATACTAACTGAAGCAAGGTTTGACGAAAACAGATAACATATCACAGCACACATCAGCCGTCTCACACACTCACCCACACACATTTAATTTTGTGTTTATAACTCATAATAATACATGCTCATTTAAAATTCAATTTTCTTTCTATTCAAAAATGACATTTCACTCCATGTTATAAATGTATTGTGTTACTCCTGTGATGTGGGTTTAAAAGAAACTTTTAGTGTTCTATGTTCAGGAATTTATGACAAACGTCAGTTGAGGGAACTTTATCAGTAACACTTTATAATAACTTTCATTAATAAGCCATTAACTATTGATTAATAACTGTGAACAATTCATTAGTTCATGAGAATTTGAACATGAACAAATGTTTATGACAGTTCATGTAGTTACTAATGATTGTGTTCATTTTTGCAAATCTTAACAAATCATTAGTAAATCATTTGTTAATTGAATTCTCATGAACTAATGATTTGTTCACAGTTATTAATCATTACTTAATGAGATATTAATGATGTGTTACCACTTTATCTTTTAAGATGAGACTTATCTGCTGTTGTGCAATGTTCCAGATTTATTAAAATATTACAGATAGATATTAAATGTATTTAATAGTAATTATTTCAGTCCAGAAGAGACTAAAGTCTTACAGACTAAAGACAAACCAGAGAAACTCTGATCACACTTAAGTGTGTTTTGTGGTCAGAAGGAAAGAACAGGAAGTGGCCAATGCCAAGTAAACATCAGCAGCCTCCACAGATTAACTTTAGGCTAAATTACTGCATGGTTCTAACAGCAGTGAGCAATGATCTACCTGTAGTGAGCAGTGTTCTAATAGTATAATATTAGTTTACTAACTGTAGTGAGCAGTGTTCTAATAGTATAAGATTAGTGTACTAACAGTAGTGAGCAGTGTTCTAATGGAATATTAGTGTACTAACAGTAGTGAGCAGTGTTCTAATAGTATAAGATTAGTGTACTAACAGTAGTGAGCAGTGTTCTAATAGTATAAGATTAGTGTTCTCACAGTTGTTAGCAGTGTTCTAATACTATAAGATTAGTGTTCTCACAGTAGTGAGCAGTGTTCTAATAGTATAAGATTAGTGTTCTAACAGTAGTGAGCAGTGTTCTAATACTATAAGATTAGTGTACTAACAGTAGTGAGCAGTGTTCTAATACTATAAGATTAGTGTACTAACAGTAGTGAGCAGTGTTCTAATACTATAAGATTAGTGTTCTCACAGTAGTGAGCAGTGTTCTAATAGTATAAGATTAGTGTTCTCACAGCAGTGAGCAGTGTTCTAATAGTATAAGATTAGTGTTCTCAGTAGTGAGCAGTGTTCTAATAGTATAAGATTAGTGTTCTCACAGTTGTGAGCAGTGTTCTAATACTATAAGATTAGTGTACTAACAGTAGTGAGCAGTGTTCTAATACTATAAGATTAGTGTACTAACAGTAGTGAGCAGTGTTCTAATAGTATAAGATTAGTGTTCTCATAGTAGTGAGCAGTGTTCTAATAGTATAAGATTAGTGTTCTCACAGTAGTGAGCAGTGTTCTAATAGTAGATTACTGTACTGATAAAAATGAAAAGTGATCTGACAACAGATGGGTGTAACACTAAATATTAAGTGTGTTTACAGTAGTGAACAATGTTTTAACAGTAGTGAACAGTGTTTTAATACTAGTGAGAAGGGTTCTAGTAGTATAATATTAGTGTTCCAATAGTAGTGAGCATTCTCTAACATTATTGAAACTGAATGCAATGTTTTAGGTTTTTTCTTTCATTTATTTCAATCCTTGCAATATATTAAATATCGGTGTGTGTAGCTAATATAATTATTTAGGCTAATATAATCATATTAGAATAGTTCAGAGTCAGACCTTTACTTTTTGATTCAATATATATAATTGTGTATAATCATATATTAGTACTTTTTTAATCACTAATTTTTATAGCTTTTGAACTGTTTATGGAATTATTTTAAGTGCTGCTTTGAGAATGGAGCTTCTGTACTAAGTCATGATATGGCCTAAGAAATTAGAGCATCTTCATTGACTACATTCTTAAAGCCTGCCAAGGACGGGCAGTAGGAAAACTCACAGCTCTCACACACACTTTATAGACAGTTAGCACAACCTCACAAAGACGTTTAGCTAAAATTAGACTTTTATTCATTTTTTCATTACCTCTTGTGATTTTTGTGCTTGATATCAGTACTTTAGAATTTAGTATAGAAACCTAATAATTTCTTCTTAATAAGAAATCACATTTAGATCTGTCTCCACAGTGACACACACACACCTTACAGATAAACACACACACTAACTGAAGCAAGGTTTGACCAAACCAGATAACATATCACAGCAGACATCACCCATGTCACACACTCATGTGTCTCACTTATGACTCATCTGTATCTCAGCTTGATTTTGACCTGTTTTTACTATTTTTCTTTCATCATCTTTCTTTTAAATTAAAAAAATACAGCTTTTGACTATTTTTTCCAACCAATAAATTGACAAAGCTCCACTGTGGACTGTCTTCATTGACTTGCATGATTTTTCACCAAAAACCACAGCAAATAATCTTACACTGTTGTAGGCATTATGTTGGGTGAAGGGCTTTTAAGAGGAGACTTATCTGTTGTATAATTATTATTTCAGTCCAAAAGACACTTAACTAAAGTCTTACAGACTAAAGACAAACCAGAGAAACTCTGATCACACTTAGGTGTGTTTGTGGTCAGAAGTTAAAAACAGGAAGTGGCCCATGCCAAGTAAACATCAGCAGCCTCCACAGATTAACTTTAGGCTAAATTACTGCATGGTTCTAACAGCAGTGAGCAATGATCTACCTGTAGTGAGCAGTGTTCTAATAGTATAATATTAGTTTACTAACTGTAGTGAGCAACAGTGCAGATCAAGCACCAAGTGCCTATAGGTGGGGGGCACCAAAAATCAGGCTTGTGAAAAATCGTCATATTAATATTAATCATAATAATGACATATTTGAAATAAAAATATGTTAATCATGATAATAGATGTAACCATAACTTTGCATTAAAGCATTGCTGTAATTATTTGTGAAGGGGATATGTCCCCCTCACATTTAAAAAAATATTTATTTGGACCAGGACTCACACACAAGCACACATATATTTACCACAAAAATATCAGTTCACCCCATGCTGTTTATATTGCTTGACAAAAGAATCCCTTCCACTTGATTGATAGGAGAATACTCTTACCTAAAGTCCATTCTGGTTTTCCTGGTTACCCACACCCAATGCTGCATAAACGATAAAGTGAATGGTCAGTTCAGCTGCTCAAAACTGAGGAGATAATGTCAGTCCCATTGTCATCTCACAATGTCCAGTTTTTGCTAAAACATTATTAATTTTTTACATGGTCTCAAAATGAGCCAAAGGCCATGTTAAATTACTGCTCAACTAAACAATGAAACAAGGAGGAAGCTACTTTATTTTAATTAACAGTATGCTAGTATAGATTGGTATTCTAGAATGACAATTAATGGTCTGCAATATCTGATCCCTCCCCAGACACAATGAACATTAGGAGATTATTAAGAAGCAAAACGTAAGTCAGGATTTCCCCACAGGACAGTTTTTTTTCTATGGACTGTTAGTGCAATTAGCTGGCTAGTCATTGTTAGGTGATCCATCAGCTAGCTTAACGTTAGCTGTCAGTTCACTCAAATTCAGTGAAGACATCAAATCTATCATTGAGTTGTTTTTGACAGTTAAACTGTATTGTAATGCCAAGAATAAGGCCAAGTCAACTCTGACTTATTTCATGCGGCAATAGGAAAAAAACACTTAATCCATCTCCATCTCTCCTGGCATAGGAGCCTCATACAGAGTGCTGTTGCTGAGGTGAGTGAATGTTGTGAATGTTGTGACAGAGTGCAGTTGTGAATGAAATGTAAAATCAGTATTTTAAAAAGTCAGTATTTATTTTGAGTGCATTTTAGTCAGATGTGTGAACTTCATGAAAGGCATTCCTGATTTGAAAGCATAATAGAGAGCTTAAACAGAACTTTATTTTGGCCTTAATACAAAACTGATGGGCTTATTATTTTTAACTTTCATTCCTAGGAGCAAAATTGGGAAAATCAATGTATCATGGAAAAGTGGAAAGGAAAACAATGGCAGAAGGGAGATAGATGTCATTCCAAGTAGATTGTGAAGGGAATGGATAAAAGTTATGATGATGTTGAAATTATGGTGGCACTATGGTAGGAAGGAACCTGTAAACCTATTATGTTTTAATAACTGCATGCATGCAAAACTGACGAAAAAGTTATTTTTCTGTCACCATTGCTTGGCACAGTGTAATTTTGTGTTATGAGGGCTGCATGGTGCCATGTCATTTTTTATTATGAGTAGGTGTCACACTGCCCTCTCCCCCCAAGCCTATTAGCCTGTGTGGCATTACTAGCCTTCTAGCCTGTTAACCTGTCTTGCTTTACTAGCCTTCCTCCCTGTTAGCCTGTGTGGCATTAACCCCTTCAGAGCCCTTGCCCATTGCAGTGGACATGACATATTTCTGTCTCTAAACCAATAAATACCCTGCAATTGAATGATGTCAATAATGCTGGTTACTGATTGGATCCTGATTATCCAATCACAATCATGTCATGACTTTGAGCATGTTCTGAGAAAGTGACAAACATCAGACAAGACAAGCATGGTGGAGCAACTGCAGAGAGGGAGGAGTAAGTATTCATTTTCAATCAAAAATATGCATTTATCTTCATGCTGGATAAACAAATTTGATGTCAGCATAACTGTAACTGTTGCAAGTGATAATATTTGCATATTATATTAAATATTGAACATATAGCATATCATTAATTGACAGGATTTTTTCAAACTCAGATGTCCATTGCAATGGACATCAGGAGTTGGGCGAGTTTAGCTAACACATGTTTAAAGGGCAGTATATAAAGAAACACACCTGTAAAGTTTCAGTATATAAACACAATTATCTAAGATGTGTCACATAAGGGGGATTTCTACATTTTGGTGGGATACTACTGGTGAGCTTAACTATAGTCTTATGAAATAACTATATGATCTTACCTTGTCATTTTGAGTTTTGTTGCTGTGCTTCAGCTTAAGAAATTAGCTGAACTATATATGCATTTTTAGCTGAATCAGCCTCTCGCTTTCTTTTCAGTGCTGCTGTATGAGAAACACTAGCCGAGTGGCGACTTAAAGACCATGTTTTGTAGCATATTACATTTTAAATATTGAGCAGCTCCATTTACCGCTATTAAGTTCGAGCCAAGGATATTCTTTATAAGGATATTCTTGGTAACACCCCCCCCCCCCCCGAAAATCCCTTATGAAGAAGCTACAATAGAATGCTTTTAATGGTAACTTTTACACACCTACACAAGACACCAAAATCAGTTTCATGTTTACCAGGCCTTAGTCCAAAGATAAGAGGGGAGTGTAATTTCAACAAGTGTTATGTTGACATTGCAGGAATCATTCTCCCACCCCAGAAAATCCCCTATGAAGAAGCTACATTAAAATGCTTTTGAGGGTAACATATACACAGCTAGTCATTTGACATATGTGGGGTTTTACACCCCACTTAAACATAATCCTGTGTGGAGCCTACAGGTAAATCAATTAATATTAACAGCATAGAAAAACAGGACACTTAAAGAAGCAAAAAATGTTGTTTTGAACACTGGTCCACTGGTCAGCCAGCACCATGTCAAAAAACTGCAAAAAACAGCTTAATTTCTATTTAATTACATCAAAATATGCAACATTATCTCCACTGATTTGATTAAACTAGGGATTTGAGCATTTAATCTATAGACTAAGATATTTGACCAACCAAAGCTTAAACCTTGTCTCTAAATATAAACTGTGATTATTCAGCTTGTTGTTTTTGCAGTTCAGGTCTCTCTCCTCAGGTTGTCACTATAATATGATGGTATATATGGTGTGTAACCCAACTCTGTACACAGTAAATCTGTCAGTGTTAAATCAACACTATTAGAGTTACATTAACACTGTGAGTGTTACATTTTGACAGCCTCAGTGCTAATTTAACTCTAATAGTGCTGATTTAACACTGATTTACTGTGTAAGCACACCTGATTTGTTTATAACTCAGCTCTGGGTCAGACAACATTAAAATAGTGTACAGTGTCATTATTTCTTCTTAAAAGATGCAAATCACTGAATTTAGACCAATAACACGAGATGATGTTAGGAACTGCAGCAGAATCTTGGTTGTGTATTTTGTTTTAACAATGTTCTAATAATATGGATTTATTTAGGACTTCTGCTTGATAAATATAACAACTAGTGCTTTGTGAGATGTTCTGTTGTTTTCTGTGAACGGAATAATAATAAAAATAGTTTTTAATACAGAAACAGCGAGTGCGATGTGTTGTGCTTATACTGCTGTGTGATGCGCGTGCACATGAAGGGGAGTCGGATTCTGACAGGGAGTCAGAATTCAGCACAACACTGGTGCTTTTTCTGAGCGGGTTAAATTTCAGGCGATTATTAAGGTTAAAATTGCAGGAATCAAAGAAATAGAGCGCAATTCCTGCAGTACTGCACTGAAATTCAGGCCCTGCTAACTATTTCAGTCCAGTACAGACTTAACTGGTCTTACAGATTAAATACAAAACATACACACTCTGATCACTTTTAGAAGTGTTTGTGGTGAGGAGTAAAGAACAGGAAATGACTGTAGATCATATTTTGTAGATTAGTATAGATTATAAGTGAAGGAAAGAGTGAGAAATGACTTTGAGCTTCCTGATCTTCCTCTATCAGTAGTGTCTGATGAGTGATGCTGCCATGTTTTCACAAATCTCAGTGAATATTACAGCAGCGCTGATCCTCATTTTACTGGCAGGTAAACTTTGACATTTATTTACATTTCTGATCTTTTTATGGATTGTGTTTCAGAGTTTTGATCTGAGTTAACTCAGGTGATACTGTTAGTGCACAATTAAGTGTGTAAAGATTCAAAAGTGCTTTAATATCTGATAATTTGATTAAAGTCAGTTTTTATAAATGAAAGAATGGTAGAAATAGGAAGTGGGACAATGTTTAAACACTGTTGGGACCAATGATCTATATTACTGGATAGGACACACGTGACTTTTGAACATGCTGGCAAGGAGCCTCCATGTTGTGTGGAAGCAGGGCAAGATCGGAAGGAAGACAGCGTTTACAAACAACAAAAGGGCTGCAATGTTTTGTGTTTTATTGTTT
>BRDA01036054.1:0-19120 GCA_036984385.1 Crenuchus spilurus | reverse complement strand
GAGCGGAGAATGAGCCCAGTGTAGGCATAGTATTGGCGACCAGCGATGAGTATTGCTCTACACAAAGGTCTTTGAGATTGCGTCTGAAAGTTACCGTGGCTGGAGCAGCAGTAGCTTTCCTGTGAATGCTGATATTGAGCTGAATAAAGAAGTGGTCAGATACATGAAGAGGAGTGACCGTTAGTGGGATAAGCTAGTACAGCACTATCTGTATCTGTTCAGCCATCTAAATTATCTGTACTCAGAGTGGTCGTGGCCTAACCCGAAATTGGCCGTGGTTTAACTGAAAGTGGGTGGGGCTAAAATCTGTACATTATTTTAAGTCTGAAATTGACATGAATTGATCAGAAGTTGCTATATGCATTGTTTATTTGAAAACTACTTACAGAACAGCCTCAAAATTGAGATTCAATGTTTTTGATCACAAAAGAACTATTTACAGAAGTTTTTTTTTTAATATAAACTCAGAACATGAATAATTTTAAGTAAATGAATCAACAAACTCATGCAGTAGGAAATTATTATTTTTTTATTTTATGATCAAACTGATCTACTCCTGAGATTGCTACCTTGCCGTGGTGGAGAAGCTTGAGAGGCCCTTTGAATCTAAGAGTGATAGCATCTGGAGCTATGCTCCTGGTAGGGTCACCCTTGATGGTAAGGTCGAAGAGGAGGTTCCATATCAAGAGCGACCACACTCCTCATCCAACAGGACCTGGAAAGTGGTCTGCAGCACGGTTCTTACAACTTTAAGTGTTATGTTGCTTTACTGCTAATAACACTGGATGTTGATTTTTCACAATGAGGTGTATGCTAGGTGCAACTTAGCACAACATCGAGTCGACTGCAGGGCTGACAAGAGATTGGGATGCTTAGTCCATTTATCCCACAGAGCACAAATGAAGTCAAAAACTAAGTGACTTGTCTGAGCAGCCTACTATCGCGAAGCGATGACGGCATGTGACATGACATGATCAAACTGATTTATTTCTTTCAATTATTTATTTTTACTACCTAACGTTCTTGACATTTTTTTCCACACAAAATTGATTAAGAGGTGTGTGTGTGAGTGAGTGAGTGAGTGAGAGAGAGAGAGAGAGAGAGAGACACACAGAGTGACTGTGTGAGAGGAACTGAGAGTGCAGCACAGCTCTGGCTGCATAGACTGTCTGTGTAGGGAGGGGCAGGCGCTCTGTGTGACTGGCCAATCACAGATCGAGAAGACAGTCAGTTACCCAAGGAGGGTTTTCTTTCAGCATGAGCACGGATATTGACGTGTTTTACTCATATAATGCTTGTTACTCGTCAACAATGCTTTATTCGTACCAGACACCCGTCTGAAACGAGTATTGGCTCATCCTTTATATATTATATATATCCCCATCCATCCATCCATCCATCATCTTCCACTTATCTGTTGTCCAGGTCGTTGGGGTAACAACCCAAGCAAAGAAGACCAGACGTCCCTCTCCCCAGCCACCTCTTCCAGCTCATATGGGAGAATTCCAAGGCGTTCCCAGGCCAGCTGAGAGATATAATCTCTCCAGCATGTCCTAGGTCTTCCCCGGGGTCTCCTCCCAACTGGACATGCCCAGAACACCTCACCCAGGAGGCGCCCAGGTGGCATCCTTACCAGGTGCCCAAACCACCTCAACTGGCTCCTCTCGACGTGGAGGAGCAGCGGCTCTACTCTGATCCCTTCTCAGATGTCCAAACTCTTCACCCTATCTCTAAGAGAGAGCCCAGCCACCTTATGAAGGAAGTTCATTTCAGCCACCTGTATTCGCGATCTCGTTCTTTCAGTCATTACCCAAAGGTCATGACCATAGGTGAGGGTTGGAATGTAAACCGACCAGTAAACAGAGAGCTTTGCCTTCTGACTCAACTCTCTCTTCACCAAAAACAGACCGGCACAGAGCCTGCATCACTGTGGATGCTGAACCGATCCTTCTGTTGATCTCCCGCTCCCTCTTACCCTCACTCGTGAACAAGACCCTGAGATACTTCAACTCTTCCACTTGAGGCAAGGACATCCTCCCAACCTGGAGAGAGCAATCCACCTTTTTCCCAACTGAGTACCATGGTGTCAGATTTGGAGGTACTGATTCTCATCCCGGCTGCTTCACACTCAGCTGCAAACTGGTCCAGTGAGAGCTGGAGGTCCTGTTCTGATGAAGCCAGCAGGACCACATCATCTGCAAAAAGCAGACATGGAATACTGAGGTCACCAAACTGGACACCTTCCACCACTTGGCTACGCTGAGAAATTCTATCCATAAAAATTATGAATAGAATCGATGACAAAGGGCAGCCCTGGCAAAGTCCAACCTCAACTGGGAAACTGTCTGACTTACTGCCGGCAATGCGGACCAAGCTACTACTTAGCTTGTATAGGGACTGAATAGCCCTTAGCATGGAACTTCATATCCCATACTCACAGAGCACCCCCCACAGGGTACCCCGAGGGACACAGTCGAATGCCTTCCCCAAATCCACAAAGCACATGTAGATTGGTTGAGCAAACTCCCATGAACCTTCTAGGACCCTATGAAGGGTAAAGAGCTGGTCCAGTGTTCAAACGACCAGGACGGAACCCACACTGTTCCTCTTGAATCAGAGATTTGACTATCAGCCGGACTCTCTTCTCCAGTACCCCTGAATAGACTTTACCAGGGAGGCTGAGAAGTGTGATCCCCCTGTGGTTGGAACACACCCTCCGGTACCCTTTCTTGAAAATAGGGACAACCACACCCGTCTGCCAATCCAGGGGCACTGCCCCCGATGTCCACGCGATGTTGCAAAGACGTGTCAACCAAGACAGACCTGCAACATCCAGAGCCTTGAGAAACCCAGGGCAGATCTCATCCACCCCCCGGGTCCTTGCTACTGAGGAGTTTTTTGACTACCTCGGCCACTTCAGCCTGAGCCCCCAAGGTCCCCAGACTCTGCTTCTTCTCTTGAAGATGTGCAGGTGGGATTGAGAAGGTCCTCAAAGTATTATATATATATATATATATATATATATATATATATATATATATATATATATATAACCAAAAGTTTGGACACCTTTTCATTCAATGTTTTTCTTTCTCTTTTTCTACACTGTAAATGAATATTGAAGTCATCCAGACTATGAAGTGTACATAGTACACTTAAAAGTTTTAAACAAACCAAAATATCTTTTAAATTTTAGACTCTTCGAAATAGGCACATAAAACCGATGGTCTCAAACAGAGTAAAAAGAGTAAGGTAATAGTCGGCTAGGTCACAAAGGACTCAAGTGTATCTTCTTAGCAACTGAAGGCCTCTCTTACATTGACTAATGTTAATGATCATGAGTCTACCATCAGGAGAACACTAAACAACAATGGTGTGCATGGCAGGGTTGCAAAGAGAAAGCCACTGCTCTCCAAACATTATACACACGTGCGCACACACTATATATTAGAACCTTTGGTCATAGCTGTCTCATTTTTCACGTCTTTGTTTACGTGTCTCACCACATGCTCAGTGTTTACGTCATGTCTCCACCCTTGTCCTGCCCCGTCCCCTTTCTCATCATCATGACCACTAGTCTCGTGTTCCAAAGCCCTGGTTCCCTGTTGTGTATTTAATTGGATGCACTTCATAGTTTCTCTCGTTTCATAATCCTGGTCAGGCATTTGTCCTATCCGCATTAATGTCACAAGTGTATTGAGTTCTGTTTAGCTTCATCATTAAAAAAAACATTTTTATTATGTAATATGTGGAACTAATATTTGTATTCAGTGCATTGCTTATTTACAACAATTGAATCGTACATACAGCAATGCCAAATCTTACTTTTCTTTATTTTCCAGTATAAATAGATGGACGTGAAGGTGTTGTTTCCTCTCTCAGGTCTGAGCTGTAAACAGTGGGTCAGAGTGCTCATGAAGTCATGTGTAAATTACATCAGTGTATTAGTCAGATATTGGTGTGTATGTGTATAGACATGTATACTTGTATATTGATCTATTGCACTTTTGTTCCATTTCCACACTGAATCCTCGCCTCCTCATTTTACTTCACCTCCTCTTCCCCTTGCTCTCAGTTTCTTTCTCTCTCTCTCTCTCTCTCTCTCTCTTTGTCCCTTCAGGGCTGCCATCCCCTTTGGCTCCCGCGAGGGCCCGGCGCCAGCATCGATCGGCTGGGTCACGGGTCAGCCGTGCGGGGCTTGTTAGCTGCAGGCTTGCTGAAAGTAAAAGCCCATGTTAAACATGATATTGATCCAACAGTGCAGAGAGAGAGGAAATACGATAGTGAAAAGAAGAATGAACTGGATTAAGGAAGAAGTGAGAGACTATAAGAGAGGGGAAGAAAGAAAAGGAAATGGATGTGTGGAGAACAAGACAGAAGAACAAGACATGGGGGTACTGTCATAGGAGAAATTAAACAGAATTAGGGAAAGAAGGAAACATATGAATAGTATAATGGAGGTGTGAGAGAAAATAAGAGGTAGAAAGAGAGAAGGAGAGAAAGTGCAGTGAGATAGAAAGTGGATAAACAAATGTGTAATACAAGAATACAAACGGCAGAAAGAACAAATGTAGTTTAAAATTTAGAGAATGTAGAGAAGAGACACAATGAGAGACAAAGACAGAGACAGAGAGAAAGACACGTGAGACAGACAGTAAGATGCAGAGAGCACTGATAAAGACAGGAGAGAGAAGCAATAATCTGCAGAGAGAGAGAATGAGAGACAAAGGAATAGAGACAGTGAGTTGCAAACAATTAGAGAGACAATGAGAGATGAACAAAAAAAGGAAGAGAGAATGAGAGACAGGCACAAAGAGAGAGACAATGAGAGGCAATGAGATATAGCCAGAAAGGGACAGACAATAAGATGCAGTGAGCCACTGAGAGAAAGACAGGAGGAGAGAGGAAATTATATGCAGAGAGAAAGAGAGACAGAAAGACAATGAGAAACAAGACAGAAAGAAAGACAACAAGAGACAAAAGAGAAAATGAGAAAACAAAAAACAGAAAAAGACAAAAATATATTGAGAAAGAGAGCAGCCATTAACCCCCTACACACACACACACACACACACACACACAGTGCTTGCATTGCTACCTTTGGCTTATAGAGGGAGCTGACAACACAAACATTCAAAAGCAGACATATTCTTCTATCAGTTTCCTTTCTCTCTGTGAGAGAGAGAGAGAGAGAGAGAGAATATGTTAAGTGCTATCTGAGAGAGTTTCTGTGTTTCTATAGAGTATAATCCTGCAAAAATGCTGGAAAGGAGAGACAGCACAATTGCACAACGATGACGACAATTCGCAAGTTAATTACATGGCACAGAGCCGAGCACTGCATTCAAATGGAGTGTGTGTGTGTGTGTAAAATTGTCCAGACATTCTTCACTTCTATAAGCTCACAGTTCTCCACTTTTCTCATCATCTCTCACCTTTTAAAGTTGCCTTAGGCAGTAAGTTTTCTTCACATAAATGGTGACAGATTGAACTGGAAGCTGCATCATATTGAGATTTTCTCATCCAATCTGGTTCCAGTGTCATCATAATTTACCCAGCTGTGGACTGTGATATTTCCCCTAAGTACAAACATTTTATTGCTCAAATGTTTCTCTTTGATATCTCAGGAGACTTGGAGACTCTTAATGGATAGAAAAAATAAGACTAAAAGGAGACATGGAATACTTCTGGCCCAAATAAACATTATATTAGGCTACATTCACATTATAAGCCACTTTGCTCAAATCCGATTTTTTGCTCAGATCAGATTGAACTATCTTGACTGTTCACATTTACATATGTAAGTGAGCTGCATCTGTCTGTAATGTGAACAAAACTCCTTGAAATGGCTCGCATGCACACATTGATGTGTGTATACATGTTTCCTTCGTCACCAACAACAAAAAACATCAAATTAGTTAAGGGTTGCCAGGTAGGTAAAAATACAATCACCTGTAAAATTTTAGAGTTGGTGGTTTGCAGATTCTGCACTAAATAAATGAAGAAATTGAATAAGAAAGTAAGATTTGAAGAAGATTTACATTTTAAAAATCATTGAAATATGTGTCACTGTAGACTTTTTAGGCTACTATCCGTTTGTATAGTGTGAGATTTTGGGGGAGATCTGGCAACCCTGTATTTGTGAGATGCCTGATTTTAGTAAAACTGGCAAAACGGATGTGTTAGTAGCTGATGTGTGATGGTGTTTAGCTCAGGAGGACAGTAGACAGGTGCTGGACTGTACATGATCATTTGAAGGTGAATAAATGCTTTTGCTGTTTTTACAGCTACGTGAGTATACAAGAGAAGCCAACACTGGCTCACCCATTACACGCATGCGTACAAGCAAAATGACATGAAATCTGATGTGACGGTCACATTCAAGTCTCATGTCCATGGATCAGATACGTATATCTGATCTAGAACCACATATGAAAGTGACTGAAATCTGATTTGAAAAGATTTGACACATCCACACAGCCATGAAAAGATCAGATCTGAGCCACATTAAGACAAAAGATCAGATTTGAGTCACTTCAGCCTGGTAATGTGAACTTAGCTTTAGTCATTGACAGAACCAGAACTGAGAAAGTTCTTAGCTCTGGTTTAGAGATTTGGGTTGATTACTAAAGCCAGAAATCTCAATTTTAAACATACAGTAATTGTTCAGCAAGCACAGTGTCAGACTTTGCTGAGATATAAAACACAGCAGATTACTGAGGTCTTTTCCATTACATTTACATTTGAGGCATTTAGCAGACGCTTTTATCCAAAGCGACTTACAGTTGGGGGTTAGGTGCCTTGCTCAAGGGCACTTCAGTCGTGACCTGCCCGGGGATCGAACCGGCAACCTTCAGGTCATCAGACCGCGTCTTTAACCACTAGGCCACGGCTTCCCCCATTAAATGATGATAAAATGTTCTTTTTAAATGGAATGCATGTATGTATATCAACTGGATGGAAAATGTCTCAGTAAATTAGTTCAGACCTTTGGCCTAATGTTTTAACATGCATGTTAAAGTTCGGAAAGCATTGTTGGGCTGCAGACTGGAACCTGTTTGCACTGTTTCTCCATACGTCAGGAGAGCATGCAGTGATTGGCTGTGAGGTTTTTGCTAACGCTGCGTGAATGATCTGGAGCAGGATCGCACTGTTTGCAGTGTAATCTCATACACAGCAGTTGCCCCCGGTTATGTAGGTGTGTTTCTTATTGGGGAAAATGGTCCCCCACAGAGATGACTGTAGTTTATGATCTGCACAGCGTCTGATTGTCATGGTTCAAGAACTGTGTGTATGTATGTGTGTGTGTATGTGTGTGTGTGTGTGTGTGTGTGTGTGTGTGAAAACACAGCAAAGAACACACTGCAGTTTAGAAGACAGAAGTTTTTCAACTTCTTGATTGTTTCTTTTTGCTCCACTTTGTCCAAAGGTTAGCAGCATCTTACACATATCTATTATACCTAAACGCATACACACACACACACACACGCACGCACACACACAGTAAAAAATTTTAGAACATTTCTGGAATGTGCCTAGATGGCCAGGGGTTTGTCCTACAGCAAGATAATGACCCAAAACAAGTCCCAGCTCTGGCAGAACTACCTCAGGAAAAACAACAAGATGGTCAGCTTGAAAACATGGAGTGGCAGCACAGTCTCCAGACTTAAACTCCATCCAGCTGATTTGGGATGAAGTGAAAAGCAAAGCAAACCTACAAGTTCCAACATTATTTGTGAACTTCTGCAGCAGATTTGTGAAGAACTGTCTGAAGAATATTTGATGTCTATTGTAGAAAGAATGTCGAGTGTGTTCAGCTGTTATATCTGACAAAGGTGCTACTTTGTGTCCAAAATTTAGATACATTTTAGCCTATAAACTGATTCCATGAGTTCTTATTTAACTTCTATGCTTTCATTTCAGAGAGCAATGAGACATTAAACTCAAACCTACATACAAAACTGGAAGAATTGAGTCTTCTAAAACAACACACAGACACACACACACATACACACGGTGTCCCATTTATTCTTTAACCAAATGAACATGCATAACTAATGCTAATGAAGATCTGGTGACAAAATTTTTATTAAATATACCTCAGTCTTTGAGAATAAAACTGACCTGCATGTTTTTGGTTGCGGGTAGATGGTGTTAAACAGTAGATGCGCATCCAGTCTTCTCCCTTGGTTGTCTGCCGCTACATTGAGACATTAAAGCACTCAGTTATCCTAATGGACACAGAACGGGATCTTGGTTGTGCAACAGTCTGTGCCTAATGTATTAGTACACTGTACAGAGTGTTCATGGTGCAAATATACTTGAAAACAAACTTAATTCAGAAGACAATTGGGTTATTGGTGCATGACCTTTTCCAACATAAAGCATCAGGTTCAAGGGTGTGGTAGACATTTTCAGCACTTGTTATAATTTCAGTCTTTTTCACACAGACAGGTATAGAAGTTACTTAATTCAAATTTTGTCACTATCTTCATGAGCGTGAGTCAAAAATTATATGCACATTACTTATATTAAAACTTCTGCTTCTCCACAATGTCATATCAACATTTTCTGTACTAGCTCATTGTCTCCACAATAACTGCTGAGCAGGTTTGAATGTGGAATTATACTCTTAGCAAGGTGAAAGTTTCTTAATTCTCTGGAGTTGGTTCTCCCACCAGCGGGGACAAAACCAAAATTCATAAAAAAAACAAAAAAAAAAACGTTAAAAACCATATTTAAATTTTTTTTATATAAGATTTTATCCTAGAAACAAAATTAAATATACCCCGGAAATCTTGAAGGGTTGGCTTTTCAAACATATATAGCTTGAGTCGAATTTTATTTTTAGATATTTGTGAGGGGAACTCGGACAGCTGTGCATTTTTTCCTCCAAATTTGGCAATCTGACATGCATATGATAATGACATAGTAATTTCACACATTCCATTGGTAGATTACTAGCTGATGAATGTGTGGAATGTGAATCTGACCTCTCACCTGAATGTCCACACCAATCTAATAAATATTCAATTGAAATCAAAGGTTCTCCACCCCAGAGTATCAATGATTAGATTAAAGCAAATGCTCTTCCAGAAACATATGGACATGCTGTTTCACATTGTATTCTAAACTGCAGGTCTGTGAGACCTTAACACTTCAGCTCTAGGTGTATATTCTTAAGTTTGCTTTTAAAAGCCCTTGCACATAACATTATATCCATAGCCTCCTGAGACTGTGCATTGTAGTGCACATTTAGTTTTTGCTTACATCTCTCATACTATACATGCCACGCTTCTAAGTCCTGATGTTTCTTAGAGAGGACAACCATTGCTTTTAAAATGATGTCACATGTGTGGGGGTGTGGCCTTGAGGATTGCTCCTTTTTGGTATTTTCAACATGGTTGGCATCCCTGCAAGCTCATTTTATGGAAGAAAGAAAGGTAAGCATGATATTTAAATTTAAAATGTTTTTTGATGTCATATCTTGATTAATTTTCCAAAATGAACATTTAATAAATAATTTTAGTGAGTTTTCAGAACTAAGTTTATTTAGTTTCATATGGCATATTACTATTCTATTAATGTTCACTCTAGTGCGGATCAGGACTGTGTTCTTTTAAAAAAGTTTTAAAAACTGTGTTGTTTAACTTTTTCTAGTAGACAGCTCTCTGACAGAGGCAGTGAAAATTCTTAACAGAATCATTGAGGGAGACTCAGACATCTTTCAGAAGATGAGAGTCAAGTGAGTCAGACAGGAGAGGATGAGAACCCAGATGGGGATAACCAAAATGCAGGGCCAGATGTAGTGGACAAAAACACACATCAAGCTGAAGTGTACAGTCATCCTATCTCGTCCAAAACCAACACCTTTGTGTCTCCAAAAAATCACAGTGCTTCCTTGGGTATCAGAAATGAATGGATGAAATGAATGCTATTGAATTTTGTTAATGTTTCACATTCATGATTAACAAAGTCCTGTTGTGCACTGTAGTGCACATATTGTAAAATGTAAATAAAATTAGTTAAAAACAAAATAGTCTTTGCAATATATTTGTTACCACCCCAGCATATATAATATATATATATATATATATATATTTAAAAAATCAAAATATATATTTTTTCCTGGATAGACAGATGTGGACAAACTTGTTGGTATGCAGCAAACCGTGTTATGTGGCATCTTACATCCCAGGATGAGTTCATTGCAAACCAGTGGTGGTCATAATATTCTGATAATATTCTGAAGACTGTATAACATACATTAACATAATAATATGCTAGTAAAAAAATGCTGAAATTTCTGCCAAATGTATGTTCAATTATGTGGAATTTAAGGTCTTGCTACTGTAATGCTGCAATTTCCTTTGGGATCAATAAATATATCTAACCATCTATCTTAAATATATGAAATACTATACAGATATATAGCTACTGAGTTGCATATGTGTTTAGTCTCTAGTGGCATGGTAATTGCTGTTTAAGCCGGGTTATGGAGATAAGAGCAGGGCTGTGCTGTAATCCGAGTTTAATTAAAGGCATGTCTGAATCCTGAAGGACAGCCCGAGTCTCTACCCCCAGGAGAGAGAGGAGACGCAGGGGCTGAGCGAGGGGGACGGCCCCCTGCCCTCCACAACCTCCACTCATTCAGTGAGTAAAGCATCTTCACAGAAAAGACATTCATTTCCTTTCTCTCTCATGTTGATGACTGTGCTTAGTTGGTTTATAATGTATAATTTGTAAAGGAAAGATATTAATGATGAATTAAAGTGAATTTTAATTTAGCTTGAAATATGGTCTCTATTCAGTTCAGTGGGTCTCACTGGCATGCTGCTCTAAAAGCAACATTATCAAAGCAAGCAGAAGACAGTGCAACTATACAATCAACAAAAACAACAACCAGTTTTGAGTAGTAACAATTCAGATAATTTCAGACTTGGTCAGTCTTAAAGCAATCTGGTTTCATTCTGCTACTGCTAATAAGGTTAACATGCTGTTGGTCCAAAACAGCTCTGACCCATCATGTCATGGATGTACGAGACCTCTGAAGGTGTCCTGTGGGATTGATCGCTAAGCCAGTAGCAGCAAATCCTTTAAACACTGTAAGTTCTGAGGTGGAGCTGCTGTGGACTGCACTTGTTTCAGCATATTCCACAGATGCTCAACTGGACTGAGATCTTGGAATTTGAAGTCCACTGTCAGCAGATACAGTAGATCTAACCACTGCAGACTGTGAACACCCCACAAGCCATATTACTTTGAGAATGGTCTGACCCAGACATCTAACTATTGATTATACTGACTGACTATTATTATTTGACCTTTGTCAAAGTGGCTTGGGTTTGCTTGCATGCCATTTTCCTTCAGCATCCAATAGATTGTCTAGAAGTGTTCTCTTTGCCATCTAATGCAAGTCAGAACAATTTAACAAGATAATCAGTGAGTGGTTTTCATTACATTACATACCACACACATTATATGTGCAGACAGACAGAGGCAGACAGACAGACAGAGGCAGACAGGCAGACAGACAAAGAGACAGACAGAGACAGAAAGACAGAGAAAGACAGAAAGACAGAGAAAGAAAGACAGAGACAAACAGACAGAAAGGCAGACAAAGACAGAAAGGCAGACACAGAGAGACAGACAGAGAGACAAACAGACAGAGAAAGACAGAAAGGCAGACACAGAGAGACAAACAGACAGAGAAAGACAGAAAGACAGAGAAAGAAAGACAGAGACAAACAGACAGAAAGGCAGACAAAGACAGAAAGGCAGACAAAGACAGAAAGACAGAGACAGACAGACAGAAAGACAGAGACAGACAGAGACAGAAAGACAGAGACAGACAGAGACAGAAAGACAAAGACAGACAGACAGAAAGACAAAGACAGACAGACAGAAAGACAAAGACAGAGAAAGACAGACAGACACACAGACAGAGACAGACGGACACAGAGAGACAGACAGAGACAAACAGACAGAGAAAGACAGACAGAAAGACAGAGAAAGACAGACAGAAAGACAGAGAGAGACAGAGACAAACAGACAGAAAGAGAGACAGACAGAAAGACAGACAGAGACAGAGACAGACAGAAAGACAGAGACAGGCAGAAAGACAGACACAGATACACAGAAAGACAGAGAGAGACAGAGACAAACAGACAGAAAGACAGAGACAGACAGACAGAAAGACAGACAGACACACAGACAGAGAAACAGACGGACACAGAGAGACACAGAGAGAGACAAACAGACAGAGAAAGACAGACAGAGACAGACAGAAAGACAGAGAGACACGGAGACAGAGACAAACAGACAGAAAGAGAGACAGACAGAAAGACAGACAGAGACAGACAGACAAAGACAGAGACAGACAGAAAGACAGAGAGACATGGAGACAGAAACAAACAGACAGAAAGACAGACAGAGACAGACAGACAGAAAGAGAGACAGACAGAAAGACAGACAGAGACAGAGACAGACAGAAAGACAGAGACAGGCAGAAAGACAGACACAGATACTCAGAAAGACATAGAGAGACAGAGACAAACAGACAGAAAGACAGAGACAGACAGACAAAGACAAAGACAGAGAAAGACAGACAGACACACAGACAGAGAAACAGACGGACACAGAGAGACACAGAGAGAGACAAACAGACAGAGAAAGACAGACAGAAAGACAGAGAGACACGGAGACAGAGACAAACAGACAGAAAGAGAGACAGACAGAAAGACAGACAGAGACAGACAGACAGACAAAGACAGAGACAGACAGAAAGACAGAGAGACATGGAGACAGAAACAGACAGAAAGACAGACAGACAGACAGACAGACACACAGACAGAGACAAATAGACAGACACAGAGAGACAAACAGACAGAGAAAGACAGACAGAGAAAGACAGAGAAAGACAGACAGAGACAGACCGAGAGACAGACAGAAAGACAGACAGAAAGTCAGAGACAGACAGAAAGTCAGACAGAAAGACAGAGACAGGCAGAAAGACAGAGAGACATGGAGACAGAAACAAACAGACAGAAAGACAGACAGAGACAGACAGACAGAAAGAGAGACAGACAGAAAGACAGACAGAGACAGAGACAGACAGAAAGACAGAGACAGGCAGAAAGACAGACAGAAAGACAGAGACAGGCAGAAAGACAGACAGACAGATACACAGACAGAGAAACAGACGGACACAGAGAGACACGGAGAGAGACAAACAGACAGAGAAAGACAGACAGAGACAGACAGAAAGACAGAGAGACACGGAGACAGAGACAAACAGACAGAAAGAGAGACAGACAAAGAGACAGAGACAGACAGAAAGACAGAGAGACATGGAGACAGAGAAAGACAGAGAAAGACAGAGACAGAGACAAACAGACAGAGACAGACAGACAGAGACAGACAGAAAGACACAGAAAGACAGAGACACGGAGACAGAGACAAACAGACAGAAAGACAGAAAGACAGAGAGACATGGAGACAGAGACAAACAGACGGACACAGAGAGACAAACAGAAAGACAGAGAGATAGAGATAGACAGAGAGAGAGAGACAGAAAGAGAAACCTCATATGCACCTTAAGTGAGCCTGCACACCTTTCATTAATCTTCTTTCAGTAATGTTATGAGGTTAATCAGGTAGACCTAGTGAGTACAACACGTTTGATTTGGTACTATAAGGTGAAGAACCAATCACAGAGTCATCAGACACTATAGAACTTTGGAACGTGATGTCATTATTTTGGGTGTGGTTACAAACACGGTGGCTGATGGGATACGAGCGCCATGTTTAAGGGCCAAAAATTAGTAATTGTGTTGCTTAGATGCTTAGAACAGAGCAATAGCAAGAGACTGTTAGCCTATCTGTAATAATGATGACCAGAGAATGCAACTGAGCCATAGCAAAGAAACAGTGCTAACCAGACAGCTGACTTACTATACATGTTTGATGTGCACTTCTCCATTATAAAGTGTTATTAATAATATAGTATTGGCTGTTGTGAATACTGGTTTAAAACGAAGCTACACATTTGTATTGAATGAAAAAGTGAGGTGAAAAGCAAGGCCTTTAATTTATTGGCTCAAATGTGTACATTATTTCTACATGAATGCAATACATCCTCAGTTTTCTTACATTGGTCAATAACTGCTGATGTAATGCCTACTTTCATTTAAGTGGAAAATAGGCACATTTCATTCAGTGCATTATATCAGTGTGTAGGAACAATTTAGTAATTATGTCAGTCACCCTATGTTGATTTTCAATGACCTTTAGAAATCAATACACAGCACAGTAAGATTTAAACACCATGGACACATTCATACATAGAGAGTAATTAGTTACATTTACACGCTCAAGTGACATTTTGCTGGATTAGTATTTTTTAGAGGCACTGTACAGGTCAATTTATTGTCCATCAGGATATAAATAAAAGAAATAGACTTAAAGATAATTGTTTAGTACAATAGAGTAAATGAGTCAGTACAAGGTTACATACACTGGAATCAGCACATCTACAAATCAATTTACTGTAACAGAATCTAATGTAATAAATGTTCTCTAACTTGTATGTACTTTAGACATACCAATGAGGAACACCACCCCAGTGATAGGAAAGGTACTGACATAGTGGCCACCCGCTACCTTTTATTTTTTTAGTTTTTAAGTAAAACTATATTTAATTTTTTACATTTAATGATATTTGTCACACCTCTGGTTTTAAGATAGATCATTTGATTTTATATTCAGAAAGAAAAAAAAGTTATAGTAAATTCCTTTGTTGCTACATGCTGGATGTTTTGTTCACTGGTCCTAATCAGAATCATTGTTTAATTTTGAGCGTTTCCCCCATATTTGGTTTGTTTTCACACAGGCACAAACCTAAACACACCAAAATGCGCCTCAACAAAATACGTGAACACATTGACTCCTCTGATTGGTCAGAGCTGTCTGGCGCAGGAGCAGGAAAGTAAATACTACAACAGAAGCAGCAGCAGAGCAAAAACTGTTGCTGGTGTCATGCTGCGTTCACCTACTGTCTCGTGGCTGCCACGCGGCACTCACCTGTCACAACCCACGGCTCCACTCCGCTGTTTAATGATCTCGAGAGCCCTCGCATATTTGCTGCAAGACAGTGCCGCATGACAGTCTATGCGGTGGGTTAGCGACACACGACAGCAGCAACAGTACAGTACAGTTTTAGCACCAATGGGCTCTCCATTCATCTCAAACTTGTGGAGTACACCATAGTTGGATCGGATCAAGGTCGGATCATGTTCTCACCATAAATGAACCACAAATGAGTTAATTTGTTACCGGACCGAGACCACTTTTTGTGGGTCTCGGTATGATTCATTTGATCCTCACCATATTGTGATTACTTTTTTCACATTTGACAAAACAAGTCACACCAAGGGAGCAAACAAGGTTTTTTTGTTTTGTTTTGTTTTTTTAAACGGACCAGATAGTGCTGGTGTATAAAATCAACAGGATTGTGGTCATCAACCCTCCTCCTGGAGATTTACCTTCTTAAGAGTTTTACCTCCAACCCAATTCAAACACACCTAGTTCATCTAATCAAGGACTCCTGAAGGTGATAATTAGATGGATCAGGTGGGCTTTGATTTAGGTTTGAATCTAAAGTCTTTAGAAAGGTAGATCTGTGGTTGGTGACCACTGTTGTAAGAGGTTCAACTGAAGTTCCACAAAGCTTCTTTTTGAGCCAATACTTTTCTCTTAGAAAGGATGTGCATAGAAAGCACTTCAAAAGAGATGTTAGCTTAGCTTTTCATTTTGCCCTCATTCACTTGAACAATGAGACACATCTGGATACTGTTCATTGTTAGCTCTGACTTCAACACAGTCATCCTCACCATGCTCATCTCCAAACTTAGAAAGATTGGAATTAATACCACCATGTGTAACTGGATTTTGGACTTCCTGAAAAACAGGCCTCAGTATGTGAGGACAGGCAGTCATGTCCTGCAGCCCTTCTTTGAACACTGGCGAGCCACAGGGCTGTGTGCAGAGTCCTCTGCTCATTTCTCACTTCACCCATGACTGTGTGCCTTTGCATAGCTCCAACATCATTATGAAGTTTGCAGATGACAGCACATTTTTCAGCAACAATGATGAATTGGCCTACAGAGAGATTCAGCACCTGGCAGCATGTCATTCATTGAACAACCTGTTCAACACCAAGCACACCAAGAAGCTCATTGTGATCTCCAGTTGCACACACTCTCCAGTCTACATTAACTGAGTAGAGTTACTATGCGTCACCTGTCCATTCTTAGAAATTCAACACCCCTTTGTCTGATAAGGACACTTCCTTAGGACACTGACAAAGGACCATCTCCTAAAAAAAGTTTTACTCGAGTACTATTGAAAGTGTCCTGACCAACTATTTGAGTGTGGTATGGCAGCTTCTATATGTTGACAGAATGTCACTGCAGAGAGGGGTGAAGTTTGTTCAGCACATCACTGGTGCCCAGCTACCCATTGTAGAACTTGGAAGTGTTGTATTAGCAGGGTGACTATCACCATCAGGGATCCATTCCACCCCAGCCACACACTCTATAACCTCCTGCAATCCACAAGACGATACAGGAGCATTTGGGCCAGAACCAGTTGGCTCAGGTCCAGCTTCTTCTCAGCAAACATCTTGCTGCAGAACTGGACACTGTACTGGTAGAACAAACAAACAATACTGCACATATTGTTAATATCCCATACACACACACACATTACATATACATGTACATACACACACTTGTTACACACTGTACCCTGTACTGTAACAGTATACTGTAACATTACTCTGTACTATATGCACATTTTTGTAATAGTTAAATAAACACACACATGCAAACATTAAATGTACCAAGATCTTATAGCTCAGTGTTAATATGTGCACATCTGGTAGATGCTAACTGCATTTCATTGCTTTGTCCTTGTACTAAGTAATGACAAACTACAAATCTATTTACTGTATTTGTCATACTATTTACTATTTATTATGTCATACTATTCATACTATTTGTCACATTATACTTTTACTGGAGCTATTTGTCCTCCATCAGAACTGAATTAGATTCTTAAGGCAGCTACCTCGTGAGTCATTGCCTTTAAAGGTTCCTCTTTCATTTGGATAACATTCTAACCTGACAAGAAACGATCTTTACAGTCATCATTTCAAGCATGTTGTGCTCTTCTGTTTATTTGTGGTTTATCAGATTAACATCTGAGCTCAGCTTTTATGTGGCCAGTGATTTATTGATTCTGGGGCACTAGGCAAAAGACAATAGGGCCCCTGGATCTGGCCTAATATTTTTTTATTATTAATTAGTTTTTATTTATATATAGATTCATGTCAGTTGCTTTAAAGTAAGCAATATTAGTTTAAACTTACATTTGGGCTTAGGGATGTGTTTGGAGAAAAAAATAGCACAAAATTTAATGAAAAGAACACATCTCTGACCATTAAGCATGAGGGAGGATCAATCATGCTTTGGAGTTGTGTTGTAATTAATGCCACAGTGAACATTTCACAGGTATAGAAATGAAGAAGAGGAAGAATGGATTCAATGATATTCCAGCAAATTTTGGAAGCAAACATAACATCTGTAAAAAAGCTGAAGTTGAAAAGAGGACGTCTTCTACAAATGGATAATGATCATAAACACACCTAAAAATCTACAAAAGACTACCTCAAAATGTGCAAGCTGAAGGTTTTACCATGGCCCTCACAGTCGCCTGATCTGAACACCACTGATATGTGGATAGGCCTCAAAAAGAGCAGTGCATGCAAGACAACCCGCAAATCTCACAGAACTTTTATTTGTTCACAGAACTGTTATTTTGAAGATGTAATAAAAAAAAAAAAAAAATAATATATATATGGAGCTCATTTCATCTTCAGCTTACACAACTGCTTACAGTAACATTTTGCCAGATGTGCCCAAACTTCTGCATGTCACTGTATTTAAAAATGTATATACATTTTGAAACTGATTATTTAATATCAACCCATACAATATATCTGATTTGTATGTTATGAGGACCATGGCTAATGGAGACTCTAGGCAGCTGCTACTGTTTATTAGTGCTGCTGTAGTCAGGATGGATCCTGAAGTTGCACAGTGGGAATCATGGAACCAGTTTGTGGAAGTGACATATCTGCTGCTATGCACAAATGTTACAAATAAATATGAACAATTTCAGCCCAATAATGGAGCTCTTGGCTGATCAACGCTATTATGGGACGAATCCATGCAATGCAATAAAAGTTACCTAAGAAGACAGCTGGCTTATGCTGCCTGCTGAATGTGATGGCCTTTGTCTCAAAAGCTCTCATATGCCACCTTAAAATGCTGTCTACTTAGGCAGCTGACTCCTGAATTGACCGCAGCATGTGTCTGTATTTTTGTGTGTGATTTCCTTTATGCCCTAAGGCTTCAGTGTCCTTTCATTGACCAGGTGGATTTCTTTCTTTCCCACACCCACACATACTCTCATACAGTAGATCAGAGAGTGAGCAAGAAAGAAGAATAAAGCACTCGACAGTAATGCTTTTAGAGATGCCATGAAAATTCCCTTTCTGACTGGATGAGTCACTTGAAGACAAATGCAACACTGCTGTATACTTTCAGACATCTATAAGTATATATTTTTGTACATTAGCCATCCTCTGCAGAGGAATAATTCAGTAAGTAGCTTACAGCATTCATAACAATATTTCAAAAACCTTAACATTTAATGTTAATGTACTATTAGATATCAAGAACATTAACAAAGTTAAAGTGTTTAAAATAAATAATAAAGCAATAAGTTAAAAAATGTGGAGTAGTGATTTTACACGTGTTAGAGGCTATTTTTTTGTTTATCCCAGTCATTATCCGGACCAGAGAGGACAAGGATAACCCAAGTTGTTATCAACGCTCCGTTCAGAAGCTTGCATCACTGATGGTATGGGGTTCCATGAGTGCTTGTGGCATGGGCAGCTTGCCTGTCTGGAAAGGCACCATTAATGCAGAGAACTATGTTCAGGTTCTAGAACACCATATGCTCCCATCTAGACGTCATCTCTTTCAGGGAAGACCCT
>BRDA01036053.1:0-13712 GCA_036984385.1 Crenuchus spilurus | reverse complement strand
TTCAACACTAACGGCCGGTCATTTATGTATATTGAAAATAATAATGGGCCAAGACAGCTTCCTTGTGGAACTCCCAAATTAACCTTTTTACTTTCTGATAAACTTCCATTATAGAAAACCCTCTGACTCCTATCTGAGAGATAACTTTTAAACCATGCTATTACAGTTAAGTCCATCCCATAACAAGCTAGTTTATCCAACAACAGATCATGGTTCAACACATCAAATGCAGCACTGAGGTCTAAAAGAACTGCTCTGACTAACTTTTTTCTTCTAATTCTTGTAACCAATCATCATTCATCTGAATTAATGCAGTGCATGTTGAATGTCCTTTCCTATATTCATGTTGAGAATTATTCAGTATGTTGTTCTTAGTTAAATAATTTTGCATTCTAGATGTTATTACTTTTTCTAATAATTTGCCCAATACTGGTAGCAAACTTACAGGTCTACTATTGGGACCATTTAAGGAATTTTTACAGTCTTTAGGCAGAGGGATCACTTTTGCTTCTTTCCACAACATTGGGTATTCCAGATGTACTTTCATTTTGTATTGTGTATATAAGTTTTTCAACTTTTTCCTCACATACATATTCAGTTTTAAATTTACAATTTCTCCCTTTCATAATTAACTCTTGTATTTATGCAGGATTGTTTACCATTTAGTTGTTTACTCATTTTACTTTGAAGGTTGCATATTTTATTAATAAAATAATCATTAAAATAGTTCACAATTGATTCTGGTTTTGTAATGAATGATCCCTCTGCCTCTATATAAAATGGCACCGAATTTCCTTTCTTGCCCAGTATATTATTCACAGTCTTCCATAGATCCTTTCCATTGTTAATTGAGGCCCCAATCCTATTTATGTAATATTCCTTTTTCTTTCTCCTGTTAAGTTTACATACATAATTCCTCAATTTACAATATTCCTTCCAAAGTTTATTACAGCCTTGACTTACAGCTTCCCTTTTTACCTTGTTTCTTTGAGCCATGATGTTTTTTAGTTCTTCATCCATCCATGGAGCTCTTATGTTTTTCACTGAGAATGTTTTCATTGGTGCATGTTTATCTACAACTGGCATGAACAATTTCATGAATATATCCAGAGCTGCATCAGGGTTTTTCTTTTTATACATCTCTTCCCAGGAAATAGTTTTTACTTCTTCGATAAAATTTTCTAATATGAAGTGTCTGTAAGTTCGCCTTGTAATCACCTGTGGTGCAGCTTTTGGAACTTTGGTTTTCCTAGTTATTGCTACCAAGTTATGATCACTACAGCCAACTAGTACTGAGATAGCATCAGAACACATTTTTTACATTTGTGTAAATATGATCCAGACATGTTGAGGTTTTTATTCCTGCCTTATTAGTCACTATTCTTGTTGGTTGATTTACAACTTGTTTTATGTAACATGTGTTTAATGTATTTAACCACCTCTTTTTCATCGGACAAGACATTGATAACCAGTCAATGTTAAGGTCACCTAGAAAATACATCTCTTTTTCCATCTGATACTTTATCCAACATTTCCCCCATCATATCTAAGTATCTTTTGTCAGCATTTGGTGGCCTATAATAGCACTCTACAAGTACAGGCTGTATGTAAGGTAGTTAAATTTACAACCATAAGGCTTCTAGTTTGCTGACAGATAAATCGGTTCTAAGCTTGACAGCAATATGTGCTCGAATGTAGATTGCAACCCCACCATCATATTTGTTCCTATCTTTCCTATAAATGTTAAACCCTTGTATTGCTATTTCACAGTCATCAAACATACAGTCCAGGTGTGTTTCTGAAATTGCTAGAACATGGATATTGTTGCCTTTCAATATTTCTGATATTTCATGGACTTTGTTTCTTAAACTACATATGTTTAGGTGTGCTATGTTTAAGCCACCCTTTGGTAAGGATTTTAACATTATTGAACATTTCATGCAATAACGTGGAGATCTGCATATATTGTGATTAAGATGTAGCTCATAAGAGATTATATAGTGATCCGAAACTGCTGGATTTTGAGGAAAAAATGTTTAAGTTATCCAAGTTAATTCCCAAGGTCAAAACTAAATCTAGGGTATGATTACAATAGTGTGTAGGTTCTTTTACATGTTGGGTAATACCTGTAGAATCTAAAATAGCTGTAAATGCCTTTTTTAATGAGTTGTCTATATTTTCAAAATGAATATTAAAGTCTCCTACAATTATTACTTTATCACTATACACTACTACGCTTGACACAAAGTCACTGAATTCTTTTAAGAATTCTGAGTAGTGCCCCGGAGGCCTGTATATATTAAATAATGTGAATTTAACTTTATTTGTAGCTGGATTGGTTATATTAATTGAAAGAATTTCAAAGGAATTAAAGGTCTCACAGTTTTTTTGGTTAATGTTTAAAGTGTTTTGGTAGATTATACCTACACTGCCTCCAGTTCCTGACAATCTAGGACTGTGACCGTAATTATAACCTTCAGGGCTGGCTTCATTTAGGGCTAAATAGTCATCAGGTCTAATCCATGTTTCTGTAAGACATAAAATATAAAATTTCTGATCACTTATAATTTCATTCACAATAAGTGCTTTTAAACTTAGAGATTTTATATTGAGTAACCAAAACTTTAGATCTGAGGTACTATAATTATTATTTGGACATGATAATGGAATATTAATTAAGTTACTAAGACAAGCTGTTGAGGAGTTTCTACGAATGATTATAATTCAGGGCACATTGTCAATATAGTTGAACCTAGGTGACGCCTCATGGCAGCTCGCAGATGGTTGGTTAAGCCAGTTTATCTGCGGCCCGGTCTTGGCTCTGGTAAGTCACTTATTTACACTACTCTGACGGCTAACTAAGAGAGCAGGGCTCAGAGAGAAGTTAAAGATTAAGTAGTTTAATGATCACTCGTCAGGTTTAAGGGTACATGTGTGTGGTTGTGAACACAGAGACAAACAGAAATCCAATGTTCACATCACTTATAACAATAACAGCATAGACGCATTAGCATCTAACAAATGAAAGTGTAATCCACTGGTTCAATGTTTACTATTTTAACAATTTCTAAACAGTAAGTATGAATGAAGGACTAAGCAGTAATAAACATACTTTTTGTAGTATGTACACACACAGGTTTATAGCAATTCTCAATCGAGCCACCAACTGAATAACACTTAACATCACTGCTTAATGATGCACAAGGGAACTACGGAAACCCCTCTATGACAAAAACCCACTAACCAGGAAAACAGAATATATATATTCACTAGGTGCTACTGCCATCTACTGGGGGTTCTAAGAAATTCAATCTTACCATTAAACTATTAATTGGCCTTAGACTTTCTGTGATGAAGTAGGTCACCCTCACATTCACCACCAAGGACAAGCAAAACACTTACCTGTTTGCAGCAATTAATGAACAGGAACCAAATGAGTAAGAACAGTTGAACTGAGCTTTTACTTACTTGGAAGGAACTATCTTGACTGAGGAGATAGGGGGATGTAATCCTGCAAAAGAAAAGAAACATTATTAAACAAATGATCAGAATGACAAACAAAAGCATGCATGTAACTAAAAGGTCAAAATAATAAAATTGTGTAAAATGAAGTTTGCTGAAATGTCATTGTGCAAATTCTTGAATTATATTATTGCTCATTTCACCCGGCCAAGGAATGGACTATTCCAAGGGGCGGTGCTACCTGTATAAAAAGGTGTAATTTACCATCACAAGGCAGTATAGGTTGATAGACTGGAGAGACAACCTAGGAGTGTAGTAAGGCTTATATGCAGTCATCAGCCATAACTTCTGTAAATAGAACTTTCTGTATATATTTGTATCTATTGATCGTTGACCATGTGTATATGTTAAATGTTGTCAATAGCAGTTTGTTTATGTAAATACATGTACACAAAAGTTCCAACCTCCGGTTACTTCGTAAACCTCGCTTCACATGCTCACCCAATGCTACCCATAGAGCGTACTCCCACATCTCTCAACATCCAGGGGAGTCCACTTTATTACACTTTCCTACAAGGCCGCCACCAAATTAGAAACTAATTTGAACCCATAAAGTAAAGTCGTTGAGTCATTTTCCTGGACTATCCTCATCATCCGTCCAGGCTGGCAATTTGACCAATTGTGCTACTGGTCGGAGATATTTACGGCCCTTCACCTGTACTTCCGCTGTACGGATGCAGCCATCTGCTCCAGGGTGAATGTTAGTCACTCTACCAATTGGCCACATACCTCTTGGCAACTGAGGATCCACCATCATTACCACCTGACCAAGAGCTATATTGTCACGCTCACTTTTCCATTTCTGTCGCCTCTGGAAGTCTGGCAGATGATGACGGATGAAGTTAGACCAGAAGTGGTCTGCTAGAATTTGGCTGTGACACCAACGCCGTCTGCCAAGATCACATGATGAGTAGACTGCCTGCGGTAGTGATGCATCACATCGACCCATCAACAGCAGATTTGGAGTGACTGGATCAGGATTGGCTACATATCCAGACATATCCGAGTGGCTTTGAATTAAGAATGCCTTCTACCTGTATTAGGACCATGCATAGGACAGATTCTTTGACCGTCTGATTTCCCAGTACCACCTGAAGAGCAGCTTTAACAGATTTTATTTCACGTTCCCATGTACCTCCAAAATGCGGTGCATACTGCGGTGCAGTTCCATGGCTCCCCCTCTAAAATTTGTGCCTCTATCAGAGAAAATCTCAAAGGGCTTGCCACACCTGGCCAAAAAACATCTCAATGCCATCAAGAAAGCATCTGTATCCATATTCTCCACAAGATCTAAATGTACACAACTTGTGTTCAGACTTTTAAATATAATTCCCCAGCGTTTCTCCAAGCGGCGTCTGATCTTGATATTAAAAGGGCCAAAACAGCCTACCCCAATCTTAGGCATCACTGGATGACTTCGCCACCTTTGGCATTCCAGACAGCTACGTTGATGCCGTTTGTTTGCTTCTCTCCCCGTAAGATCCAGTATCTGCGCCTAATTTCACCAAAGATGTGCTCTGGCCCAGGATGGTGTAGATCATCGTCATATTTCTGGATGATGCTTAGAATCCAGTACTATAGGATGGATGGAATCTGGATCTAAGTCCTCAGCTCTTCTAAGCCTTCCTCCTACCCATATAAGACTAAGTGCTTCATCGTATTCTGGAGCTAGACATGCTAAACGGCTTTGAGGAGACACTGACTTGGCAGTGGATAGAGCAGCTAACTCTTCGGGGAAGCTCTCCCTTTGTGCCTGCCTGATCAAATGAAGTTCAGTATTCAGAGCCTCAGCAGAGGTCATGCTGCACTCTCCATTAGTACTAGCCGCCCCATGAAGAAACAAGTAAATGGCATTCACCAGACCATTCAAGGTCTGGATATGGCTAATGGCAGGTAGTTGAGAGTGAACAAGAGTCGTACTGCCACAGAAAACCGATTTCTTCAGTTCATCATCCTCCTCGCGATTCCCTGGTGGAGGTGTAACAGGCCAAAATTCATGATGTTGATAAAGAAATTGTGGTCCCTGCTGTAAGCGATGGGGATGGCTGAGTTCATGCAATGTTTTGCCTCTGGTCAGATCATCTGCTGGGTTATCTGATGTACCAACATATATCCAGTTGGTTGCTTCTGTGAGAGTCTGGATTTCAGATATGCGAGTACCTACAAACACCTTGTAGCGGCAGGAGTCAGATCTGATCCAGCTCAATACAGTTTTTGAATCAGTCCACATAGTTATATCACTCAAAGGAGTTGTCAACTCCCTTTTAAGGACTCCTGCCAGCTGTGCTCCAGTAACAGCTGCACACAATTCCAGGCGTGGCATAGAGATTTGTTTACGAGGGGCCACCCTGGATCTTGCTAACAAAAATTACACATGGATGTGTCCTTGTGAACATTGTGTTCGCAGGTAAGCTACAGAACCATATGCACATTCAGAAGCATCAGAAAAGACATTTGATTCTCTACTTGCCACTTTATTGTCTGCACAGGGGGGAATGTAGCATCAGGGTAACTCCACCATAGGAAGGTTGATAAGCTCTGACTCTCATGCTTGCCATTGCTCCAGCAAACCACCTGATGGGATATCATCCCAGCAGAGATCTTGTATGAGGACTGTAGTTCTTGTTGTGAAGGGTACAAGGTACCCTATGGGATTGTATTGTGTTGCTAATACATACATTCCTGAGAGTAGGCTCAATGCACTCCACAGGTCGAAGCCTATAGCCCAAAGGGACTTTCTGGAAATTCCAGCGCATACCTAGGGTAAATTCTTGTGGGTCTTGACTCTGTTGATGTAGCAATGGCTCTGTACTCATTGCTCTAGCCTCTGCTGGGAGGTGTTCTACAACATCTGGAATATTGCTGGCCCATTGTCGTGTTTCAAACCCTCCTGAAGCCAGCAGCTCTCAAATCTGGTCTATGATGTCCCTGGCCCTCTCTACCGAAGTGAGACTCTGGAGACAGTTGTCCACATAAGATTACTGTTCTATGGAATGCACAATGTCTTAATTGCCCTATTACATCATCTAGGGGTAAGACGCAATAAAGGTTTTTTTTTTTTTTAAGTGAGCACCTGCTCAGTCTCAGACCAACAATCACACTACAACAAGGTATTCTAAACATGGGTTTTATTTGCAGATGGCTCAAACCAAAACCCATAATCAAACAGGATTTTTAAGATCCTCAGGGTGACCACAGGCCAAAACAACAAACAACTCTAGAACAAAAAGGAGAAACTAACTTCCTAAATAAAGTAAAGAAATACACAAACCTTACCTACCTACTCTTCTCCGAAAAACAGAGGCAAAATGGACACAGCAAAAGAATAGGCAGGCCTCTGGGTTATCTGAATCAGATCAGATGAATCAGAAAACCTCTGAATTCTGCAAACGAGCACCAGCTATGGGAATGCTCTGCATGCCTAGACCATCCTTATCCAGTGTGGAATCAACACTTGGCACAACAGACACATTAGCATTTGAAAGAACAACAGGTTTCAACTCTGGTATGTCCACTTCTCTACTAACATATGGCTTCAGCATATTAATGTGACAAACCCTGGTTTTGCGTTTTCTGTCAGGGGTACAGATGACAATCAGACTCACTGAGTTTACTCTTGATTTCATAAGGACCAGAAAATTGGGCATCTAAGGCCAAACCAGAAACAGGCAACAAAGAAAGCACCTTATCACCTGGCCGAAAGGAACTTGAAACAGCCCGTTTATCAAAAAGTGTTCTGAGCTGAAGACAATGAAGCACGTGCCAACTCACACACATGATATAACTGCTCACGAAAGGAGCTAACGCAGTCGAGTAAATTACCAAGAGATGTAAGATTTCCATCCTGCATCCACACCTCCTGTAACAGCTTCAGGGGACCACGAACTGTATGTGCAAACACCAAATCTGCTGAACTAAAACCTAATGACTCCTGAGGAGTTTCACGAACAGCAAATAAAAGCAACGGAATGCCTTTATCCCAACTTTCAGCAGACTCTAAACAATAAGTACGTAACATTGATTTCAGAGTTTGATAAAATCTCTCCAAAGCACCTTGACTTTCAGGATGATATGGACTAGATGTTTGATGTTTTATCTGAAGCTGAGACAATACTTGTTCAAATAGCCAAGACATAAAGTTAGAACCCTGGTCAGTTTGTACCAGGCATGGAAGTCCAAAGATGGAAAAGAACTTTATTAGGGCTTTAATAACAGCCTTGGGTTTTAACGACCGTAAAGGCACAGCTTCTGGAAAATGTGTTGCTACACACATCATTGTTAACAGGTACTTATTTCCTGCCTTTGTTCACGGCAATGGCCCGACACAATCCAACATTACATGTTCAAAAGGCTCACCCATTACTGGAATGGGTCGAAGTGGTGCGGGGGAAATAACTTGATTAGGCTTCCCTACAAGCTGACAAGCATGACATGATCTCCAATACTTTGCTACATCAGACTTCAAGCCAGGCCAAAAGAAATGACGTAGTACACGGTTGTACGTTTTTGTTACACCTAGATGGCCAGCAAAACCATGATCATGAGCAAGACTTAAGACCTGATTATGAAACTTTTGGGGAACAACTAGCTGAAACAACCCCCCAATCTGACTCACGTAACGTGGGTGGAATCCATTTACACATCAATAAGTCTCCATCCCAGAAATAACCAACTGCTTTATTACCCAACCCTTCCTTCTCAACCACTGTAGCTATACAACGAGCAAGAGAGGAATCACTCATTTGTGCAGAAATAATCTGCGCTCTTGTCAGCTGTCAGAGACAGATCATTTTCAGCACCACCAGTAGTGGACAGCAATGGCAGCGGCGGGTCTCTAACGGCTGAACCATAGACGGGGCTTCACGAGAAGAGTTCGTTTTTACCTCCTGTTTCTGTTGTCCATCACCCACGCCAAAGCTAGGACAACTAAAATCATCAGCATGTGACATAAAACTATCTGAAAGATCAATCATGTCGGCAAACTTACGCGACTAGGCTCGTGTTACCACGCAAGCAGAAAAAGACGGATGGAAATTCCAAAGTTAACTCTCCAGCATTTGGAAGGTAGCCCTGAAACACAAATATTGGGTCATTAATAACCTCAGGAAAAGGTAAAACCTTTCCACCAGCCAAATCATTGCCCAATATAAAATCAACCCCTTTTACAGGTAGCTGAGAACGAACTGCTATCTTACCAAATCCAGATAACAAATCAGACTGAATGTGTAACCTATGTAATGGAGCCTTCACTACCCGTAGTTCAATGCCCTGAACTAACACATCTGCACCACAATATGTACTGTATCTTCAGACAGCAGTAACACCCCCTTGCGAACAAATGACTGTGCGGCCCCCGTGTCACGCAATATCACTACTGCCACTTGATCTTTCACCAATCCAGTTACTGACACCGAACCTCTTAAAATAAAAAGCTCATACACTGAATCAATGTGCCGGTCCCCAACTGAATCCCTGTTAGTCTGCACGAGTCCAACTGCTTTTGGGTGATGCTCTCTAGAACAAGTTTTCCTCTTCAACACTGGACAACCAGCAATAAGATGACCAAACTCATGACAATAAAAACATTCCCATTTTTCCAACTGAGAAGGCACCTTTGGTTTTCTACTGTAAAATTGTGCAGACTTCTCTCCAAACTAGTCATGTCACCACTAGCTGATGAAACAAAACTCCCTTTATGGGTCAAAACAAACTCATCACTACAGACCGCAGCCTGTGCTGAAGAGACCTTCTGCTCATTTAAGTGAATCACTAATTTACCCGGCAACGAATTTTTAAAATCTTCCAATAACATAAGTTCACGAAGTTGCTCAAAATTGGATACCTTGCTAGACTGAATCCACTTATCAAAAATAGTTGCTTTTTCACAAGCAAACTTGGTAAAAGTTTGGTTGGCAATTTTGACATGCGACCAAAATCTCTGACGATATGCCTCAGACACCAATTCATATGCCCTTAAAACAGCATTCTTCAAGCTATTATAATTCAAACTGTCTTCAAGGGACAATGCTGAACAAACTTCCTGCGCCTTCCCAGTAAGTTCAAAAGCACTAAAATATGAGTCAACTTCAGTCTCCCTAAATATGGGCACCAAACAAATCTCCTTGCTAATATCAAAATCTCTAGGGGTTTCCCCTGAAGCAAACAAAAAAGAGGCAGCAGAACTAATAGGTGGAACTACCGAAGACTGAGCAGGCAGAAACACAACAGCATGATGCACGGGACTCTCTCCAGCCATACGCACATCCACTCTCTCACTCTGTCTAATACGCAGGAGCTGAATCTCATGTTCCTGGCGTTTAACCTGGAGTTCAAGTTCTTTCAGTCTAATCACTACATTGAGATCTTCAGTACCCAAGCCAATGAGAGAATGTACAACAGGATTTTGATCAAAAGATGAAGGTACCGGCGGGTCAAAAGCAGCGGCAGTTAATCCTGGCTCTGAACTGACTACTTCAGCGCCTACTACACCATCTGAAATTAATCCCTCCTGTACCACTCCTAAAAGTACCTGTTTAGATGCTGACTTAGGTAAGGATATCTCATAAAAAACTGCTACCATGACCAAATCAGACTTGCGACAAAGTCAAAGTCTGTCTTTGAAGGTTTGTTTCTTGTAGTCAAAGCTGTCTTTGAAGGTTTGTGCTGAAAGGCCTCAATGCTAAATTCCATACTTACCCCACCACAAAAAAATTGCCAACCAAAAATACAACACACACTAGCAAGGCACCCAAATCACAAGCAAAAAAAGGACAAGCCCCCATTTTATTACGTCCTCTAGGGGTAAGACGCAATAAAGGTTTTTTTTTTTTTTTAAAGTGAGCACCTGCTCAGTCTTAGACCAACAATCACACTACAACAAGGTATTAACCTTGGACAAAACATTAAGGACGTAACATGCCTTCACTGTGTTCTTTCACATGAGGCTGGAGAGCATAGATGGCGCAACAAGGACTACATGTTCTGAATGGGAGTACCTGCCATTCCAGCCCAGTGGGCTCATCCTCCCTTTTCTCTCTTCAGAGGAAACGTAGTAGTGGTTTATCTTGGGGGAGCAGACGAATTTGATGGAACATCACCTTGATGTCTCCTCTTATGGCTATAGTGTGCTCCCGAAACCTAAGCAAGACGCCCAACAAGGAAGGACCCAGGACAGGACTAGTCAGGAGTTTACTGTTAAGACTCTGGCCCTGATATTGGAAGGAACAATCAAAAACCAGTCTGGCTTTCCCATTATGAAACACTAAATGGTGAGGAATGAACCATGACTCATCAGCTTCAGGAGACAGCCTCCGGACATAGCCTGCTTGTTCTAATCTCTTTATTTCTTGATGATATGCTTCAGCTTGCTTCAAATTTTTAGCTAGCCTTCGCTCTGTACTCTGCAACAGTCAAAGGCAGGCTGTGGTGGGTGCTTTAAGAAGTGATGAATCCTTGCGGCGCAAGAGAGGTGTTGAATATCTCTTCACTCCTTCCACATCTACTTGACTTGTCTGCTGTTCCAACAGAACCAATGCTTGTTCATCTACGAGTGATGTTCTTCTCACTAACATAAGGCAGAGTGTCCAGCTGTCACAATCTCTCAACATGGCACAGTATGTTAGACGCTGGAGGGGTGACTGTAGTGAAGAGGCATTGCAGGTCTCTTGTAGTTGAATGAACTAGATTTGAGGGACCCTGGAGCGACCATCCAAGGGCAGTACAGACTGCAATAGGTCCTCCAGGCAGACCAACTCTTACTGGCTGCGTAGGGACAAGCAGATTTGAGAAGTCTGAGCCGATTAGAACTAGTGGCTGAACCCTATCTATGGATGAGAGGGGTAGCCCCTTCAGATGATGGTATTTAGCCATCAGAGCTCTGATTGGATAGCTATGCTCTGAAAGACTGAGCTCATCTGCTATGAAGGCATGATGAATTTTGAATATCTTGGCTGGATTGTGTGCAGGTTCTTTGTCAAAGGAGACTGAAGACCCTTGGAGTTGTATGACATCATGGTGAACTGTTCGTAATGAAAGGGTTTCTGGATCTTTCTTCAGACCGAGACATTGAACAGTAGGGGAAAGGATTATAGTTCGCTCGGAAACATCATCTTACACTGCAAAGGTATCCACTGTCCATTCCCCATTAGACAAAGTAACTCTGACAACCTTCAACATAACCCTTTTCGATTGGGATGATCCAAGTATACAGTATCAGCAGAAGTATTAACCATGAGGACTTGACTAGACTCCGGCTGCCTTGCTTCATGCAGTATTGTGAGGTGCTGCTCCTTACAGATGCTGCAAGGTTTTTTGAGTGTACAGGCCTCAGGTTTATGATTTTGTCCACAGCGCCAATAACCCTTGTGTTTAAGCCATTCTGAGATTTGTTGGGTGGTTAGTGATTTGATCTTGGCACAAGTACTCAGATAATGCTCCACTTGATACTTAAATACTTGATATTTAAATGGTTCCGTTAAGTGACGATGAACACCCATGAGATTGTCCAACCCCATCTTCAGTAAGGCAAAATCAGACTCTTTGCCACTGCTGAAGCTCGGCAGAGAAGGTTTAGGGATACCATAGGAAGTGGCAATCAACATATCCATTAAGCTAGTGTTAGGCATCAATAGCGACCCTTCATTAAGATTAGATGTGCTGGGTCTCTGCAGGGAGGAAGGCTGCTCAGTGTTAGGATGATTAGAACTAGGTATGATATATGGCATTAATGGAAGCTTTGAACATGACTCTGCTTGTAACCCTATTGAATTTCTGGGATGGCCGCTGTTTGAAATTTCATACCATTCACCAGATGGATCCAGACAGATCAAAGGCTGTGCAGGAACTGGGTCAGGTTTCTGGGACCCCATGTGGAGTTTCGTTGACACTAACAGAGGAACCCCGGGTGATGCAATGGGATGACCACAGGCCTCAGTAGGTGGTGAAGTAGCATAGAGCTGGCTAGCTTGAATTGGCCTTCTAACCCCGGTCAAGCTCCGAGGCACATCATGGTTCACTATTGGAATTGAAGACTGTTGTGCTGCTGATAAAGGTATGGGGTCATTGGGATATGTTTCACACTTTTCAGTGGCAGGTATAGGATCTGCAGATTGTCTACACTGGGCTGATAAAGTAGCTTCACAAGCCCCCTTTAGTGTGTAGTGCTTAGAAGGCTCTGTATCTAGCTCTTTAAGAAAAGCTGTAATGAGACGCGCCCTTTCCAGCTCTATTTGCTTCTCCTTTAAACGTCTCTGAAAGGCTAACTGTCTCGTAATGTATTCTTTGCTCTTGTAAGCAGCACGAGCCTCTTCATCTAAGTTATGACTCTGTCTTGCTTGTTCTCTGAATAATTCCTCTCTCTGATGGAGGGCTGTACATGCTTCATCATCTATAAGCTGACACTGTTGTTCTGCTATGCTTTCCTCCTCATACTGGCGCTGCAATTCTGTTAGCTCCAAACGTTTAATATGTTCTTCCAGCTCTGCAGCCTGTACATTGGTTAGCACTGCAGTAGCAGAGCGACTAGTGGTGGAGTTCACACTGACCTGTGATTTTGGTCTACTGCGTTGTGACTCAGTAAGAGTGATGTGATGGAGATCTGCTGAGAGGAGGTGATGGCTCTTGGCTGGGGCAGTACCCAACTTCATAATCATTAAGATAGATTGGAGGACCTCTCTCTCTGGATCCGTGGTTGCACTGCAGATACATCTATGCATTCATGGTCCAGATCCATATTAGCTTCTAAGGTTGCCACCGATTTGGCTCAAAGAACCATGAAATAGAGAAAATTCTCTGGTATGCTGGCTTAGTGGGTCTTAGAAACAGGAGGCTCCGGTAAGAGAGCAGGGCTCAGAGAGAAGTTCAAGATTAAGTAGTTTAATGATCACTCGTCAGGTATAAGGGTACATATGTGTGGCTGTGAACACAGAGACAAACAGAAATCCAATGTTCACATCACTTGTAACAATAACAGCATAGATGCATTATTACATTACATTACATTGCATTTAGCAGACGCTTTTATCCAAAGCGACTTACAATAGTGGGAAAGTACAGATGCGAAAAATACTAGAATTGTACTAGTATTTACTAGTACTGGTATACTAGAATTAATATTTGGATATCGAATGCTGAGTGCATAGTCAGTACTCATGGGGAGTATTTGGGATCACTAGAGCAGGTGCTCTTTGAAG
>BRDA01036049.1:0-15883 GCA_036984385.1 Crenuchus spilurus | reverse complement strand
TAGAGTAGACCTTACCATGAAGGCTGAGAAGTGTGATTCCCCTGTAATTGGGGCACACTCTCCGGTCCCCTTTTTTGAAAAGTGGGACCACCACCACAAACATAACATCACACAAATAACATCACAAATATAACATTAAACATATTATCACAAATATAACATCACAAATATATAAATATATATAAATACAAATATCAATGTAATCACTATTGTTCTCACAATAACAATAAACATCATCATATTGTCCATCCCTGACTACTATACTGTCAAACACCTATACATATACAGTACATACACATACATATATATACACATAGCCTTAACAGATTAGCCTTAATGTTATGGCTGATTTTTGCAGGCAGTACATTCACACTGTATTTTATGAGTAAGGTTTGTCTGAGTATTTTGATTTTGGCCAAAAATGATTACATTAACGCAGGTCAGTTGCCAGATTCAGACTGATGGAGCACAAAAGATGTGAGCTGTATGATGAGTTCTGGTTTAAGCACAACCTCTATAAAGTAAATTTAGATCACAGAGTCAGGTTACACTTCAGCATTTCACCCAAACAGAGTAAAATCAGCTTTATTTATTCATCACAGGCCAAACTCCAGCATTTACAGCACAGACAGACTGACAGGTGTCTCTAAGAACCAGTAAACACATTACAAGACCATTAACCAGGACCATAGACATGCTGCATTAGATACACTACTACTCAGTTTGGGGTCACACCTTTACCTCGTTTTCCTCTGTTTGGAGACTCTGCTGATCCTCAATCTGCTGTGGTAAAAGATGAGCTACGACAGTGTCAGCAGCACGTTTAACTCAGTTTTAGTTTCTTCTTCATTTTAACGACAGTGAGCTCATCAAAAATGACAATTTCCTAAACAATTCACTTTTCCTGCTGATCCTAAAGGTCCACATACTTCTGTCCCTCACAGACTGTAATACTGGATCATTTTCCTCCAGAAATGTATTCTTTCTGTCTCATAATTTGACCCCAAACTTTTGAGGGGTTCTACATATATGTTTACAAATATTTACAAAAAGGCTCTGAAATAAACAAATGACTGCATGTGCACACTGTACAAGTTTTTTACTTAGGTTTTGTGAGCCAAAACATTATGACCACTCAGATGATGCAGTTAAACAGTAGGGGCTGTTCCTATTCCATACACAGTCATAATGTTTTGGCTGGTTTGTGTATTTCCAGAGAAGTTGTTTTTGGTCTACATATTTCTGTGTGAAACAAAAACGGAATGAAATCGATACATGATACTGAATTTCAGCTCAACCACCACAAAGAACCACAGAACCACATGGACAAAAGTACTGGGACACCAACTCGTTGATTGTTTCTTGTGAAATCAGTTTATTCTGCTGTTGTTGGAGTGACTGTCTCTACTGTACAGGAAACACTTTCTGCTGAATTGTGGAGCACTGCTGTGAGGATCTGATTGCATTCAGTCACAAGAGCATCAGGATGTTGGTGGATGATCACCACCAACACCTCATCCTCAAATTCAACAACTCGTCCCAAAAGAACTGGATGGAGTAGAGAACACAGTTCTGCAATGCTGGGGGTCTTTATACCCCTCTAGCCCACACCTGGCATTAGACATGATGCCAATGTTTAGTCCTATTCTATTGGCAGCACTTCTCTATAAGCTGTGTGCACATCTGTGTGTACTTTCATTAGAAGGGGTGTCTACACACGAGTGTACCTGCCCTAGAGCATTAACAAATGTAGTTTCAGTTAAACGTCTGCTGATGCTGAGGTAGGTCACACAGGTCTTTTTAATGAACTCATCAGGTCTATACTTTCTATCTGATCACTGCTTTTCACATAAAACAACGTTCTACAGATGTTCTGCAGCGCGTGGTTCAGGCAGCGGTGAGAGGTTCCTACATCTGTGACCTTTAGGCGGTGAAGACATTATAACATTATTCCAAATTCCACAGAGGAGTAATGAGTCCAGTGTGACAGGGATTAAACCGGCTTCTGCAGAACTCCTAACAATGTATGGAAGGCCTTTATCTCCGGGCCGGGATTTAGCAGATGCTGATTAAATGATAAACGTTCCAGTTATTGCAGTTAATCAGGACAGCATGCTGGGCCAAAACATTTCATTTGTTCCTTCATGAAGCATATTCCAGCCATAAAGTTGGCGCTGTGTGCACTGTGACCTTTGGGGAATGTAATATCAGACAGGCTTACGTTGCTGTGGGCAGAGAGAAGACAGTCATCTGAGAGATCTGTGATAGAAAGTTCTACATGACTTACCATTAAGCTTTTGATACATCTAATCCAGGCTGATCCGCTTTGTGTACGCATGCACAGAAACACTGTTCAGGCAATGCATGTTCATGCTTCTCCAGCTACATGTGCTTAGAGTCCAATCTTATCTACTCTTTCTGAGATCATACAGACACAGAATGTCTTTGGAAGTCTTCAAACTACATGTCCTCTTAGACGATAAGCAAAAGTAATCAAACGTTATGGACATCTGATGATCACCGCAGTCGCCTTTTTGGGAGGATCACAGCACCACAGAAGTCTGATCTGTCTCGGCATGTTCATGGCCTTTAATCAACGGCAGCCTCACGGCAGGCGGAGACGTGGAGACTGAACCAGTAGAAACGATGCTCGGAGGAGACTGTCCACGTAGGACACACTGGGCGATGAGCTTGTTGATCACTGGTATGAACCCATGGCCAACGAACAAGAAGATGAGCGGGTCCAGGCAACTATTCACGGATGCAAAGCAGAGAGTTGCCACCACTGTCTTCTGTAAGATAGCCACCAATTCACACATTTCCCTCTGGGGTTTCTGCATCATGTAGTGGAGGTGCAGTGTACGCTGGATGTGGTAGGGGAGAAAGCACAGGCAAAAGATACACAACACCAGACAAACCATCGCCACATCCCGCCGCCTCTGGCCTGCCCTTGTCTGCAAGATGTGTCGAATCATTAAGGAGTAGCAAATTAACACTGCAGTCAGTGGAAGTACAAAGCAGACCACCAGGACCACGAGATTCAGTTGATACAGCAGACTCCAAGACTCTGTACCGATGGGTTCTAGACATCCTTCTACCTCCCAGTTGAGCTTAAAGGTCACAGCGATGTACACAGAGTTTCCTCCCAGCACAAAGCTCCAGATTCCCCAGCACAGGATGCGAGCCCACCGGCAGGCCTCGCTGTTCTGCAGGCGAACTCGACCAGCCAGCACCAGGTAGCGACAGATGCTTAGAGCCGTCAGGAAGAGGATGCTGCAGTACATGCTTATGTAGAAAAAGTAGGTGCAGATACGGCAGGTGAATTCCAACACCCTGAGAGAAGATCCCTGTGTGCTGGCAGGCGATGAAGAATAGTTAGAGTAAAATGCAATTCTTATGGGTAAAGTGAGGATGAAGACGAGGTCAGAGGCAGCCAGGTGGATGAGGAAGATGGTGGACAGGCGATTCTTGATTGAGAACTTGCAGAAGACATACAGTGCTCCGACATTGCCAACAAAGCCAAAAACAAAGACCAGGCTGAACACCACAGTGTAGGTGGTGAACTTGTACTCCTCAGACTGGTTACAGGCGTGTGAGCTGTTGGTCGTTGGAGTCCCCATCACTGAAATGGATTCACCAGATCCTGCAAACCAGACCACAGAAGAAAAGAAGTTGTTGGATGTGATATAAAACAGGTTTTACAACATTGTTTAAAAAGTTCTAATCTCAGTGAATGAGTGAGTTCTACAACACACATCAAAACCCCCCAAATGCTGGATTAGCATACACTGCAGTCTCTGAACCTTCTCCTCATTCCATGATGGTTCATTTGCTTTGTCTTCATGACGTTCTGGGTCAGTGGGCCGTGGTTGGTAGGACTTAAGGGGTTCGTTTGGACTTGATTATTTATGTTCATGTACTTGGATGACTAATAGTTCCTCTTTGTGACAGAACATGTGAGCGTACTCGATGCCACAGGAATGAAAGAAAATGTATGTTTTTAATTTTCCTGGATTATTATTTTTTGGCAGTTGTGGCCAGTGTCAACAAGATGATCAATGTGTTATGGTCAGAAGGACCGGCCGCTGCGTTTCTCAGGAATGACTGCTGGACCGCTGCGTTTCTCAGGTCCTTGCTTGCTGCGAGACCAAAGTGGGATTTGGCCAAAACTTACAGCAAACAGATAAATTATTATTGCATGACTCACCTGCACCATCCTGAGAAACCTCTCTGCTCTGCACAGCCATGTTCACTTTCATGCAAGCGTGCACTGAAGCTTTTTTGGTAACCTGACCCCGTTTCACAACAGCTCTAAATTGTTGCTGTCAGAACAAAACCTTCAGCGCCAAAATGAGAAGTTATAGCAGAGTGGAAATCTAACATCATTTTGAAACATTTCTATTGATGCAGACAAGTATCGACGATGTTTTCCAACTGAAACTGGCATTTTATATACACTAATCAGCCATAACATTAAAACCACTGATAAAATGGTTAACATACTGTTGAACCTTTGTCTGCCACCAAAACAGCTCTGAACCTCTGAAGTCATGGACCTCTGAAGTCATGGACCTCTGAAGGTGTTCTGTGCTATTTGCTGTCAAGATCCTTCACGTCCTGTAAGTTTTGGATCCACTATGGATCAGACTTACTGTTCCAGCACAAGTTCAGTCAGACTGAAATCTGGAGAATTTGGAGAAAACAAGCCTGGTCACTTCAGAGGTGTTCTGACCCAGTCACCTGCTCATTATTCAGCCCTTCTTAAAGTGGTTCAGGTCTGTCTGTATTTTCTTTCAACACATGATCACATCTCAGCCCTGCACACACACCATCATTAAGAGATTATCAGTGGTACTTAGTTTTAATGTTGTGGCTGATTGGTGTACAGTCCCGGGATGCCTCCTTATTTCTTACTAGTATTAAAGGTGCTGTGCAGGATTTTGTAATAATATAATAGTAATAATAGCAATGCACTTTTATTAACATTCAGTGAATGTTTGCTCACAGTTTGTTAGCTCAGGTCAGGAAAAGAGTCAGATGTTCATACTCAGTTCTGGTTCTGTGAACTGGAAACAAACAAAGGGCCTCAAACCAAGAAACACAGCACTATTCTAGCCAATCAGCAACAGGGGGCGTTGTTTTGTTTGGGGGAGCTGCTGAAGGAAGGGGGTGTGTCTGTTTTGCTGTCAGGGGTGGAGCTGCTGAAGAAAGGGGGTGTGTCTGTTTTGCTGCTGACTTATATTAACAGATATTAGAATCTCCAGAATCATGTACAGTGCCATTAATAGTTTGTTAGGACTTTAGCATCTTAAGAGAAACATTTTAATCACAATATCTGTACCTACTTATAATGTAGAGCTAATCCAAAGATGCTAACATTCAAACTAGCATAGACTGATCAGCCATGCTAACATTTTGCTAACATGATCAGTAGCTCTGTGTGTGGTTGATGTGGAAACAGAGCTCACATTAGCATTTTCACCGAAGTGATCACTTCACACTCAAAATCCAGATTATATGTGTGCAAGTAACATCTTAACAGTTTCTGATGAGCAGGCGGAGAATAAAGCTTTCCACTGATCACCTCTCAACAGTAACACTACACATCACACACAGACCTGACTGAGCACTACGTCACAAACTCAGTCAGAGAAAGTGAGCCGCAGCCAAACTCCACCCCCGCCGGAGAAAAGTGTGCTTTTACTCTTATTCCTCAAAGAGGAGAGAAAAACTGTAAAGGTCTTATCACCGACCCCAGAGAAGGGAAACAACAAGCACGAAGGACATAACAATGTCTTCATCACAGATGACCCTGAGGCCCACGTATGTCCTGCACTGTAATAAAGTGTAACAGCAGAAGATGCTGAGCGAGGTCTAAAGCTGATGACCGTTGCTAATACGTATGCAGACAAAACTAGAACATCGATACTTTTATGCAGATAACGTATGATGTGGTCAAACACAAGCTGATTACATCAACTGCAAGCCACAGATCATTTGCTGACATGTAAGGTCTTCAGGATGTGTAGAGAATGTGGAACAAAGTGCTTATGTAAAGTGATTTCTTATCATTTCATTTTTGGATCATTTTCATATTTTTATAGAAGAAGCAAAACAGTGAAAACACACAGAAGCCGCTGCAAAGGATCACTGATTACAGTCAGGATCACCAAACATCAACTCAATCATTCCAGTTACAATTGTATGAGGCTCCACACGTAATGCCAAACGTTACAGCCTGGATTACATTTCTCTGTTCTTCAGCAGTCAGCCAAGTGACACTGATGTGGTGGTGGTGTGCCAGGGCGTTTTCACACCTGTAGTTTGTTTCTAATTGAGTTGAGTTTGTTTACATTTGGTTTGTTTTCACACAGGTACAAACCTAAACGCACCAAAATGTGTCAAAGGAGCACATTGTCTCCTCTGATTGGTCAGAGCTGTCTGGTGTGGGAGCACTTAGTGCAGTTTTTAGGCCCACCTGCAGGTGCAGTCCAGAGAGAGAACTTTTCTTTTTTTGATACTTTGTATGATATCGCTGCACAAAACAGATTCCCTCAGAAAAAGAGGAGATCTGAGAAAAGCAGAGAGGAGAGAAGAGGTGCACGGTATGGAAGAGAAGTGTCTGAGAGAGGTGAGTGAAGAATGGATGGTATTGAGAGGATTTGTGTAAGAACTGAAGCTGTAAATTGAAAATAAAATCTGTCACAGTTGAGCTTTTTAGATTAAATGACCTTTTCTTCAGACTCACTCACAGAGGTCAGAGATGCTCTGGTGTGTAAAGTCTGAGTCAGTACTGTTATAAAAACAGGACTGTGGAATTAGCCCGTTGTCCTGGTTCTGATTTTGAGGACACGGCCGTGTTTGACAGTATATGTCGGTCCAAAGTCCAGAACTCTCGTATTCATGTTAGCCAACACAAACACAGTTAAAGTGAAGTAAGTTACAGAGCAGCCTTGAGTGTTTTTGTCTTAATCAGTAACACATGAGCTGCAGTGATGCTTAAATGAACTGGATAAGCACAGACTGTTCATTTATACTTCTTAATGTTATGTCTCCAAACTTTACAGTGAGGGTGCACGAGGTCCCTGTTCTAAGTAACCTTTTTTGTTTGGGTTCTTCTGCTGCATTGCTTCAAAGAACCCCTTATGGATCCCAGTCCTACTGTGTGCTATGAAGGTGACGCAGAGCTCTGGTCTCTTTTTGGAGATGAAGACCTGCAGGTTGGTGGTGCTTCTGTGGACAGAAGCTTAACATTATGGGATGTATAGCAGGGCTGCCTCCTGTCCCTGGAGACCTTCCACCCTCAAATGTGCTGGATCTGAACTGTATATGCTGTAGTTCAATGATGCCCGGTCCTGGTCCTGGGCACCGTTGAGGTACAGACAGAAGGTCATAAGTGCAGGTGTTTAGACTTAGTCCAGGCATTTGGGAGTCTGATATCTTTGTTTATAAGAGCTCACGGATGAATGTTATCTTTCAGGAGTTATAAAGTAAAACATTTTGAGCTCTGTGGTTACATTTTATCAGAATTCCTAAAACATATAAAGGCCGTTTTATTAGACGAGACCTTGTGTGAACTGGCCTTGGTGTTCACACCCTCTGCGATTGTCATGTTTATTGTTGCATATAAAGACGTAAATGCAGCACCGGGGGGTTAAATCTGGGTTAAAGCATCTATAAACCTTTGCCTTCTTCACAAATGGATAAAGAGGTATAAAATAGTTGTACATTACCTTTGTGGTTGATGTTTGAGACTCGGCTGGCTGGCTGGCTGCTGGTTGAGCAGCTTTAGGCAAATGATTGTTCTCAGAGCTACAAGATCCAAATTCAAATTCAGTCTAAACCCACTTTGCATACAAACTGACACAACAGAGAGCCGTCTGCTGACACGCCTGATTAAGGAGACGATTGTGAGTCTTGTGTGATGTGCAGACTCACCACAGACTTAAGAAGCTGTTAAGAGTTGGCGTAAGAGATGACTGAGATACAGTGATGGGAAGTGGTGTGTTCTCCTCCATCACTTTGAGCAATTTCCNCCCCCCCCCCCGTTTCTCATGAGGAAACATGAAGAGAAGAACAAAAGCGACTGATCTCATCACCTTTCGTTTGGTACCTTCCTAAGACTGAAGGTTCCTAAATGATTCTTGGCTTTAGGTTTGTAGGACCTCCTGCAGAAAAGGCTTCAGACACTGCTGGATGGAGACAGAAGCTGTTGTGAGCAGTGACAGTATGTGACTGTGTATGTAAATGTGGACGTATGCAGACCTGTCCTGTCTTACACTGCAGGAGGAAGTTACAGATGGGGTTGATACCACTGTTGATAACGTAAATGAAAGTGACTTTATTCACTGATATGAGCTTCAGCAGACAGTAATGTCATGAGTGCTGAATCATCAGTGTGTTGTTCAGTGTGTTTATAAACTATAACTGCATGTAGAACTACAGGCCAATACTGCACAGTTCTGATCACATGCTCACGGCCCAAATCCCCAGTAAAGCAGGTTGTTAAAACAGGATCCACATGCCCTCTACTGGGGGATGAGGAGAAAGGATACAGGCTGTGCAGCCAAAAATACAATATTATGACCATCTCCTTGTATCTCCACTGGGCTCACAGGTGAACTCTGTACAGACTGTAGTCTGTAGTCTGATTGTTGTTCTTCAATGATCAAGACCTCCCACAGGGCCAGCACAGAGCAGAGGACCACTCTCAGTGACACCGATGTGGTGGTGGTGTGTTAGAGCTGCTGGAGATGTTAAACACTGTGTCCACTCTATACACCGACCTGCTGTATCTGCTTCTGTCCACACTACAAACCAGCTGGTAATTATGCAGGAGTTGTCTGTGACATCACTGTTACCAGAATGTTGACTGGGTTCAGTTATTTTTGTGTGTGTATTTGTTAATGGTTGTAGTGATGTCACTTCCTGCACTGCTGAGATGACTAAAGTGGTTCTACATCTGTAACAGTGAGCAGTTCAGGTTAAACTGACAGCATCACTACTGACAGTCACAGTGTTCACAAGAGGGGAAGCGCTGAGTAACCACACTTACATAAACCCGTCCTGCCTCACTAACACTGTTTATTAAACACACACCTGCTCACATACAACATATCTGTCACACGTGTGTAAATGTTAAACACCTCAGTGTCACTGCTGGAGTAAAAATAGTGACCAACCAGCCAACAGCATCAGGACCAGAAGACCAACACACACTGTGCTGAGCTGCTGTCTCTGACTTTACATCTACAAGACCAACAAGGCAGGTGTGTCTGATAGAGGACAGTGAGTGACACAGCAGCTCTAACACACCACCACCACATCAGTGTCACTGAGAATGATCCACCTGCTCTGTGGGGGGTCCTTCATTAAGATCTGGATGCAGTTTTAATTCAAGAAGCTTTGGATACTGAGTTTGTCAGGTGTGGAGAAATAGTCCATCAGAGCTTCACTGATGATCCACTGAGATGATCAGAGTTTGACTTCACATTATAAACGTTTACTTTAACAAAGAAAAGAGAACCACAGCTGAAGGAACTTTGTGCAGGTTCTCTGCCTCTGTGAGTGAAACCCAGCAGTAACACAGTTTCTAAATATAAAATCAGAGAGAATATACAACAGTAGTGCACCACTGACCGAACAGACCAACAAGCAAATGACTTTAATAGTTTAGAAAGAAAAGGTTTGATTAACCTGCTGATGAATGGTTCTCTGAAGCCTCCAGTGAGACACTCAGCACTTCAGTCACAATATAAGATGCTCAAGCTTTTCAACATTTCAGTCTAAAATTCATTCTTTTTACAACTGATGTCACAAAGCAGCTTTACAGGCTTAGTAATAACAAACATCAAATCATTAATCCCTAATCCCCGGTGAGCAAGCCAACGGCGACAGTGGCAAGGAAAAACTCCCTCAGAGCTGGAGGAAGAAACCTTGAGAAGAACCAGACTCACATGGGGGACCCATCCTCCTCTGGTCTGCTAATTCTAAGTGTGTGATGAATCATAATCATATGATGTTGTAATGTTCAGGTGAACTGATATGGTGGCAGTAGCAGGACAGGAATTATGATGATGATGGTAATAATGACAACGGCCAGAAAGTCCATTTGAACTCCAATGTAGGCAGTAGAGTAGGGTATCTGGAGAAGGCCACAGTAGTTGGTTGTTGGTGGGCATCTGATCCAGGGAAGCATCATGCAGAGTATAGTAATCAGTCTTCCATCAACCTTGGACCGGACCGGTGGGCAATCACTCACTCGCAAAGAGACAAAAATTGAATTAGTTCTGTTTGGATTTATAGAGCAGGGGGATTATGAGACATATCAGAGCGTGGCTATTGACTCCGGCAGAACTATCTAGAACAGCCTACCTAAAAGGAGAGAGCCAGAAGGTAAACGGGCATGGGAGCTCCCCAAGACACTGGCATCTCTACATCTACTTCAGCCAAGCAGACCTGTCCAAGTAGTTATAGTCCAAGTAAATTATAAAGATGAATAAAACCGGAGAAGACTGATCTTAAACAATCACTGAAGCTGAACCCAGATCAGCCATTTCTATTTCTGTTCATTTCTATCAGTCACAGAAGATCCTAAACTGAAAAGTGTGATGACGAGTCTGAGTTTCATTACTTTCTTCTTTTCTAAGATCCACACAGAAGGGAGTCAAAGCTGAAACTTTCTTATTTCTGATTAAAGACCAAAAGTTTAATCTCCAATTAAACTGAACTGAAAAAGCTGATTTCTGCAGATGTTTGAGTCCCAAATAAACAGAACTGAGCTGAGGAGCACAGACACAACACTGAACCCACACAAAGTCCCTTTAGTGCCGTGCAGCCTGAGACACACCATTCTTCAGTGGTCTCAGGATGATCTTAAAATGATCTCAGGATGATTTCAGGATGTTCTCAGTATTGTTAAAGGTCCTTTAGTTCACACCATCTAACCTTCACCAGTTATTTACAGTGTTGTTCTCATATGATCTCATTCCAATGAGCAACTTAACTCACATCTTTTCTGACACGAGGGCCTGACCTACAGAGACCAGAACACTTGAAATGTATTTGTCATGCACAGTCACGACAGTCACGCATTTTCAATACTTTTCACGCGTCCTGCAACTTGAGACGTTGTCCCGCATTGTTACTGATAGTCAGACTCCAGTTTTGAAAATGTATGTTTTATAATCTGGCGTTTCTCAGACGGCTGTGTGGAGAAAGCAGTGAGGGCCGTCATCAGGGGACTGGGCGGGCTGTTTGATCATGTCAACCGCGGACACAGATTAAGGGCGCCCACCAACACAAGCCACTGCAAATCAGGTCAGAACAGTGCCGGTGCTGTGCTGAATTCTGACTCCCCGCCAGAATCCGACTCCCCTGCACGCGCACCACACAGCGGTGTGGGCAGAACGAATCGCACTCTGCGTTTCTGTTGTTTCTGTATTTAAAGAACTACTATTATCATCATTTCACAGAAAACAACAGAACATCTCACAAAGCACTAGTTGTGTTATAGTTAACAAACGGAAGTCCTAAATAGTATATTATTAGAACTTTGTTAAAACAAAAGACAGAACCGAGATTCTGCTGCAGCTCCTAACATCATCTCGTGTTATTGGTCTAAATTCAGTGACTCACATCTTTTCAGAAGAAATAATGACACTGTACACTTAATACACTGTACATCTTAATGTTCTCTGACCAGAGCTGAGTTATAAACACATCAGGTGTGCTTACAGAGTTACACACACATTATATTATAACAACCAGACCAGAGACACCTGCACTGCAAAAACAAGCTGAATAATCACAGCTCATATTTACACACAATGTTTAAGCTTTGACTGGTCAGATATCTTAGTCTATTAAATGCTCAAATCCCTATTTTTATAAAATCAGCAGAGTTAAAGGTGCATATTTTGCTGGCTGACCAGTGGCCCAGTGTTCAAAGCAACATTTCTGCTTGTTTAAGTGTCCTGTGTTTCTGTGCTGTTCTAACAGGCTCCACACAGGACTGTGTGTAAGTGGGGTGTAAAACCCCACATATGACAAACGTCTAGCTGTGTAGATGTTACCCTCAAAAGCATTTTATTGTAGCCTCTTCATAGGGGATTTTTTAAACATTCTGTTTTATTTTTTTTATTTGCAGTCTGTTATGTGCCAAGTTATTTTAGACTACCTCGATGCATTGGTGTCCCACATTGTCCCACACAAACATAGTCTTTGTCCCACATCCGGTGAATTGAATCTGTCACCCTAGTCACATACAACACTGTAAACAGTAAAGTCCTGCTTACACCTGGTTAATTTAAAACAAGGTTAAATACACTGTAACTGCTTTTTAGACCAGCAGAGGGCGACATCGCACCAGACAAACTGGCTCACAGTCTGAGTTTTCTGTTGTGTAATAAACTCAACTGCTTATAAGAAGAATCAAATCCGTGTATCATTCGTTCAGTTGATATTCGATTCAGAATCAAAAACCAGAAAATGAAAAAAAAAACGGTTCATAATTTCGTTTTTCATTTTTGAAAATAATACCAAAAAACAAATATCTTGCATTTTGTTTTTGATTTAAATGTTCCAAACAAAAAAGTGAAATATATAAAACAGAATGGAGCTGAATTTGATTTAGTTTGTGTAACCCGGAAGTTACCGGATCGTAGGGAGCGTTGGGGATCGAAACCGCTCCCTACACCCTCAGTAGTATTTCACTATACAGAGAGATGATTTAGTTTAAATAGTGCTGAACATACGAGTGAATTCTGAGTCATCTCTAACAGCTAGGTCATGTTGTTTAGACACATAAGCCTCACATTAACCAACGACACAGGGAAATGTGCAAACTGGCAGATATGCTGTTTGCATAGGGTCATGTGTCAGTGTCACATCAGAAAAGTGCATTACATACATAATACAGACATGCAATACAATTTAAATATCTTTTTTTAGAAAATATTTAGTTTTAAGGGCACGTTTTAAAAACTGTAATGTGTTGATGTGCAGAACATCGGCTGTATTTTTGTGGATTTGAAGCACATATTACGGACGTAAAAGTAACAATGTGGCAACCCTGGGGTCTCGTCGTCCGTTTCGTTTGTTCCGCTGTTGGTGTAGTAGACTACTGTATATATAAGCACACATTTCTGAAACCAAAATAAAATAAATAAATAAAGATATGTGGCCGCAGATATGGAACAGCACTGACGAGGCTTTGGTGACGTCACGTGCGAATGTCACATAATAAAAACTACACAAACGTTTGTGTCTCAATGTCATTACTTCACAGAAACAATTTATAAATAATTTTAAAACATTCAATGGCCCAGATTGTTTGTTTACCTTCTTTTTTGCCCATTTTCACGGTTTTTATTTTCTGCCCCAATCAGAACTCAGTAAATTCCTGGTTACACGAACACAAAAAAATTAAAACGAATTCGGCTCCAGTCCGATTAACTAATTTCAATTTTTTATTTTGAAAATCAAATCAAAAGCACAAAATGCAAGACGATATTTGTTTTTTGGTATTATATTCAAAAATGAAATCATGAACTGTTTCATTTTCTGGTTTTGGATTCTGAGTCAACGAATGATACATGGATTAAGGCCTGTCTGCTACTGATCACTACAAAAAGCCCAAAAGAAGACCAGGGGGATATTCCACAAAGCAAGATTACTAAATTAGTCAGATATCTTAAGCCCAGTGTTGAGGATTATCCAATAGGAATGTCCTGCTGTTCGTTTCCATTGGACAGGTTTGACTTTAGGTTTAAGTTACCTATCTAAACAAAGAAATCCTGCTTTGTGGAATACCCCTCTGGTCAGGAAGCATGAACACAAAACAGACTTTACTCTGTTTACTATGAAAGAGGGCAAAGTTAGCCAACCACATGTAGCGGATGGGAGTATAGAAAATATGTTTATTTTATAAAATATTTTATATTTTAAAATCCTTCCTTTAATCATCTTTGTTATTTTCTTAAGTGTTTCCTGATGTATTTATTTTACATAAGTGCTTTTTGTGATCATTTTACATTGGAATTTTGAGTTCAAGATAATCTGAGAAAAGAAGACTTTTATTTTGAAGCCGCGTGGGGCTCAGTTTTCGCGCCGTCCCCTCTCTCCTCAGTTCGCGGTAAAACTGACTGAGAAGAGGTCGGCGTTTTCTGTGCTCTTCATAAAATATTAAGCAATTGTAATGTACTAAATTGTTTGGTTAATATGTATTTTAACACTTAAGAGTGAGATATCGATGGTTTGGTGTGTAGTGCTTAGTGTGGAGAGTGTACTTTTAACGTGTGCAGCAGACTTGACAAGATAATGGAGGTTTAGCTAGCAGTTAAGCTAATGTGTGCTTTTCTTCTCACAGCTTATTGTGTGTGTGAGCGAAAAACACAGAATTCACTCTATGCTGTATTTTTGCCACTCTCATTCCATGCACAGGCGAGAGAGAAAATAAAGGTCCAATTATAATGACAGAACGTGTCCAGTCGTTCCATCCTTACTGATACACAACACAGAGAATCTTGAGGCTCGGGGGGGTCAAACCAATTTGAGCAGGGACACACACATACACACAAGTCGGCTACACACAGTTCAGCAGCTCGGAGCACATCCAGGTAAAACATTTCAGTTCTTATGCTGTTTTTCTTCCTTTCGCAGGCTGAGAGTGCACTGAGACAGCAGAATCCTGTAAAAACTTTTACATTACATTTAGCGGACATTTACTTTATCCAAAGCAACTTACAATAGTGCATATCAGTACTCATGGGGAGTATTTGGGATCACTAGAGCAGGTGCTCTTTGAAGAGCTCAGATTTTAGGAGTTTCTTGAACCCAGTGAGGGACACCTCTGCTCTAGTGGTGGTAGGCAGCTTGTTCCACCATCTGGGAACTACTGAGGAGAACAGTCTGGATTGCTTTGTGTGAATGTTAGGCAACGCAAAGCGACGTTCAGTGGAGGAGCGCAGCGACCGGGCAGGGACGTAAGCTTTTAGGAGCGAGTGTAGATAAGGGGGAGGCTGCTCTGTCATCACCTTATAGGCGATCGTGCAGGCTTTGTGTTTGATCTGGGCAGCAATCAGAAGCCAGTGTAGCTCAATGAGCAGTGGGGTGACGTGCCCGTTTTGGATGGTTAAAAACCAGACGTGCTGCTGCATTCTGGACCATCTGTAGTGGTTTAATAGTGCAGGCTGGGAGGTCTTTAACAAGTTACTTTACAAACTACAAACATGCTAATTGCAAACAAGCTACTTTATAAACAAACTACTATTCCTATCAGTACTAATGACTGTCTCAGGCTCTTCAGGAAGATCAAACAAGCACTGCTTAGGTCAGTAAACATAATGGATCTGAATACTTTAAACACACCTTTCCTCAAATAACTCACATGAATCTGCTATCCCACCTTAAATGCTGCTAATTTACCATTCCACCTTAAATGCTGCTGTGGTTGCACACAGGCTTCAGGCTGTAGATACTATTTTTTTGGCGCTTTTAAGGTGGAACAGAACATTCAAATCCACGTTCTGTTTTATATGGACTTTTTGTGATTTCTGTACAACCTAAACAGAAATGTGTAAAACTCTTAAAACGCTTCATCTTCTAGTACAGTCTAGAAAGGGAACTGTGTTTTAACGTCGAGAAAATGTTGTTTAATGCAGGAAAACTGTTAAGGTGGAACGGAAATGTGTTTTAAGGTGGAACGGAAATGTGAATAAACTAAAAGCTCCAGCTGTAGAGCTAGTGAGGAATTAGCTACTCAGATGGGTAGTTTTACAGTAAACTAGTGTGTGTGTGTGTTTACAGTGTAGATTGTTGAATTGTGTTAATTGTGTGTTTGAAGAAACTGTTGGTTCAAATGTTTTTAACTTAGTATAAATTT
>BRDA01036048.1:19290-39889 GCA_036984385.1 Crenuchus spilurus | reverse complement strand
TCTAATCTTGAAGTAATAAAAGCATGTACTAATTTTTCTGCGTCAGGTAGAGATAAGGCATTTCTTAACCTAGAGATGTTACGAAGGTGTAAAAATGATATTTCTGTAATGTGACTTCTATGCTGATCAAATGATAAGTCTGAGTCAATAATGACACCCACATTTTTAGCTGATGAGCTTAGATGCGTAGGGGAGTCAGCAAAATTTTATATTAAGTCAGATACCTTATTTAAAGCTGATTTTGGACCTAGGAGGAGGACCTCTGTTTTGTTGGTATTTAGTAAAAGGAAATTGTTCGTCATCCAGTGCTTCACATCTTTTACAGTCCTCCATTTTCTTTAGTTTTGGTTTATCATTTGGTTTAGCTGATATGTATAGCTATGTGTCATCAACATAACTATGGAAGGTAATGCCATGTCTGCTAATACCTCTGCCCAGTGGCAGCATATATAGTATGAATAATAGAGGTCCTAAAATGGAGCCTTGTGGAATTCCAAATTGCATTTAACAAACTGGTATCGGTCTGTAAGGTAAGACTTAAACCATGAAAGGGCTGTTCCTGTGATTCCAACCATGTTATTTAGTCTTTCTATTAGAATAGTATGATCAATCGTGTCAAAGGCTGCACTAAGGTCAAGCAGCACCAGTATAGACATGCAGCCTTGATCAGAGGCGAGAAGGAGGTCCTTTGTTATCTTAACTAAAGCCGTCTCAGTACTATGGTGTGGCCTAAAACCTGATTGAAATTTTTCATATATGGTGTTTTTATGTAAATATGAGCGAAGTTGTTGGGCCACAACTTTTTCTAATATTTTAGATACAAATGGCAGGTTTGAAATAGGTCTATAATTAGACAATATGCTAGGATCCAGATTTGGTTTCTTGATCAGGGGTTTTATAACTGCTATTTTAAATGCTCTGGGCATGTGACCTAGTCTAAGGGATGAATTTAAAATTGTTAAAAATGGATTGATTATAACAGGTAAAGCCTCTTTAAATAGTTTAGTTGGTATTGCATCAAGTGTGCAGGTTGTGCAGTTTGACGAGTAAATGAGTTTCTCCAATTCTAGTTGTGGAAGTGGGTCGAAGGCCTCTAATTTATCTTGTATGTTTATATCTACATCAACTATATTAGATGACAGACCAACTGGATTTATTAATGTGCTATTTATTGTTTGTCTTATATTTTCAATTTTGCTATTAAAAAAGTCCATAAAAGTATTGCTGGTGTGGGTGGCTGGGATCTGTGGATCAGTAACTGCCTGATTGTTAGTAAGTTTAGAGATCTCACTAAAGAGTACTCTAGGGTTGTCTTTATTCTTTTCAATCAAAGAGGAGCACTGATAAGTGCCCTTCTATACTCTATAAAGCTGTCTTTCCAAGCACAATGAAATACTTCCAGTTTAGTTGATCATCATTTCTGCTCTAGTTTCCTTACAGTTTGTTTTAAATTAAGTGTTTCTTCATTAAACCACGGAGCGAGTTTTTTCTGTCGTAGTTTTTTATGCTTAAGTGGTGCCACATTATCTAAAGTTGATCGAAGTGTTTTATTGATATTGTCAGTTAGACTGTCTAGCTCCAGTGGGTTTGATGGGCTATTGATTGAGGTCAGTAAGTCTGTGATGTTGTCAGTAAATTTAGGGGCTGTAGATGAAGTTATTGAGCGCTTTAGACTGTAGCGTGGGCATGTACTCATTGTACTCATAAGAGATGAGGTAATGGTCTGAGATTGCTGATGTTTGAGGTAATATATTTAAGTTTTGTACGTTAATGCCCAGGGTCAAAACAAAAGTCTAGGGTATGATTGCAATAATGTGTGGGTCCTGATACATTTTGGGTGAATCCAACAGAATTTATGATTGAAGTGAATGCCTTTTTTAATGGATCATCACTTTTCTCAAAATGAATGTTAAAATCTCCTACAATGATGACTTTATCACAGGATATGGCTAAATTAGCAGCTAATTCACCAAAATATTTTAGAAATTCTGAATAGGGCCCTGGTGGTTACATAGACCCACGGGTGGTTGGGAAGACATGGCATATAGTTCAGTACCTGCAATAGTGGACAATAGTTCAGGATTTTGTCAGTTGGCAAATGAAATGATCAGTTTCAGTATGTAACTGTTCCCTTCTCACACTACATGTCAAACATCAGCCGATCCTGCAACAAAACTGGGCTTAAAAATGGGCTAAAATTGCAGTGTATGCATTGCATAACAGCTCTTACTGAACAAATCAGCCTGCTCGTATTACCTTTATTATGTAGTTTTCAGTAAGAACATCCATCTCAAAGACGAAAGTAACTAGAGGACACCTACAGAGGTGTTGGAGAGTCCATGAGTATGTGGGTTGGAGTTATTTTGATGGGAACTGGAGTTGAGCAAGCCTGGTTTTTGCATGATGCTGGGCCAATTAGAACAGAAGTAACTGACATAACATAAGCATAACATATTTCACAGAAAGTGGCGGTGACCTATGGTGTTGTCAATTCTCTTAGTAAAACTACTAAAAGTAGAGTCCAAACATTTTATTCCTTGCATAGAGGTGAGACATAATCCAGGGAACCACAAACAGTCTGAAATGGTCACAGAATAAACCCTTTTTATACAATTCTTGTCAACAGTGATGTCACCGTTCTTTGTTTTTATTATTTTATTCAAGATAGTTACAATTATTTCCCATCTGCAGGCTCATTATATAATTTATTGCACAACTCCCATCCTCTTTTGATGCCAATTATTTCCAAATTAATTCTGAAGACCTTTTTTTTAATACACTGGACTTGCTGGTACCAGGTGTTTGATATGAGCGCTCTGGCTTCAGTTCAGACTTTTGGGATGTCAAGGCAATTTTACATCAGTTCATTCGGCTTTTATTCTGAAGCCCATCAGGCTCTAAGGCCTTCATGTTAATCTCAATTGCTATGGACTTAATTATGCTTTTCTGTTAATTGACATTAGACCTGCAATGGAATAAACCCAAATAATCCATCAGCGTCCCCCAAGGTTCAATTCTTGGGCCTTTTCTATTTAATTTATTCATGCTCGCTCTTGGTCAGATTCTTCAAGACTATGGGATGCCTTATCACAGCTTTGTAGATGATACTCCGATTTACCTGTCCCTTTCCCCAAATGACTGTGTTCCCCTTGGCTCTCTTAATATATTCATCGCTATCTGGATGGGACAAAAACATTCTGCAGCTGAACAAAACAGATATCAATTTATTTGGGAACAGAAATGAGAGGCAGAGACTAGCTACCTTTCTGGAGTCTAAAGCCTTTGAATCAAAAGAACAAGCTCAAAAATGTTGGACTCAGATCTTAGTAGTCATATTGAAGCCATTACAAAATCAGCTTTTTATCACATCAGGAATATCAACAAGATTTTCTGACAAAACCAGACCTGGAGAAACTCATCAACATCTTTATTTCTAGCAGGATTGATTACTATAATGGTCTTCTAACTGGACTTCCAAAAAGGCAATTAAACAGCTTCAGCTGATTCAAAATGCAGCAAAAAGAGTTCTCACTAGGAGCAGAAGAAGATAATACATCACCCCCATTCTTAAATCCTTACATTGGCTACCAGTATATTATAGAATATATTTTAAAATTATTTTACTGGTCTATAAATCACTGTGTAAGACCAGCATATTTATCTGATATGCTGCAGATATATGTTCCAAAAAGATCTCTCAGTTAGTCCTGCCAAAGATAAAGATTAAACATGGAGAAGCAGCATTTAGTACTTATGCTGTTTTAAAATGGAACCAGTTGACAGAGAACATTAGAAGAGCACCTTTTCTAGACACTTTTATATCCAGACTGAAAACATTTCTATCTGTGCAGCTTTCAGTTCAGTTTAAAACAATGTTTTGCATTTTATTCTATCTTAATTTACTGTGAAATGTTTTTTCTTTCTTTAAAATCTCTTTTTGTTTTAATACATTGTTTTCTGACTGGTATTCTTTATTTTAAATTTTATGTTGATTCTCTTTAATTATTTTATTTTCCCCCCTTTTAATTCTACTAATTTGTCTTTTAATTTCTCAATCTGTAAAGCATTTTGAATGACCGTGTATGAGAAGTTTTATATAAATAAATTTGTCTTGCCTTAAGCGATAAAAAAGGCTAGAAAATGTTTGTGCTTTGGTACATCAAACACATAAACATAGAAAAGACATAGTAGCATGTAGAATATGCCCCTTTAAGGCTTTAAAATTGGTTTTCACACTTTGATATCTCAAAGTGAAGAACCATAATTTGAAAGGTTGTTTAGGCATGAATACAGATAATTCTTTAGAGTATATCTATTTTTAAGTGACTAATCCTAGACTAAAAAGACCTTGATGATTCCCTGTTGATGATTCTAGAGTAGTCCAAGTTTAGTCTAAGACTGGACATAAATCAGGTCCAAGAAAAATGGCATTAAAATTGTTAGTGTGCATGAGGTATTTGATGAAGGTTTTGGGCTGTCCCTGGCTTGTTCACTCATTTAACATTTATGCATAGCACAAAGGATTAAAAAATGGGTTCAGTTCCTTCACTTTCTTGGCTGACAATGTCATCATTGTGAATAAGATCTATGAATAACAGCATGACATTTAGATATTCTTACACGATATGTATTTATCATACAGTGGCTGAGCTGCCAGTGTCTCCTTTAATGGCAACAACATCATGCTTTAATGCCAGACACTTCTTCAGCTATAAGCATTCTGACTCATAGTTGATTGCTATTTTGTTGCATGACTTCACTAATGGAAGCCAAAACACATATATATTATTTATTCATTCATGCCAAATGGAAACAACAGATTCCTAGCATGTAATAGGAATGCTTTCATGGACAGCAATCCAATAATGCAAGCCTTAATACACATCACTTGACTGTGCTCTGCACATATAAAGCTAGATCGAATGTCTCATGTGGCTAGAAGCCTGCATGACTTGTCAGTGTATTATAATGCATGCATCTGGAGGAGGGGAATGCACATATTTTTTCATTCTTTCAGCTGGGATGTGTTGGGAGCGTTTTAATACTGACTTAAACATCTGCTGTTCCAATAACCTCATGATATGATCAAGATGAGTGTTCATGTGTTCATACTTACTGCAATACTTTCTACTTTCATCAATATTTCATCCTGGAATAAGGCGCAAATCCCTTGCCATAAACTGGTTCTTTTCTTTCCTCTAAATCCTTCACAAACCCAGACAATAGCTGGTAATATTCTGCAATGTGTTGCAAATGTTGCAGAAAAATAAATCAATGCAAGCATTATGTATTTGAAAATCCTTCACAGTAGAAGTGATAATTAGTTTATCATATCTCAATCGGGCTGCAGGGTTTGGCTGGATGAATGTACATGGCTAGCAGAAGAGAACAATTTAAAATTTATCTGGCATCAAACAGCACTGTTGTTTCTTACAAATCTTCATTCAAAACTACAAAAATACATTTCCTAAAAGAAATGAAGAATGGTTGTTGTTAGGTGGTTGCTATGGTGTTGCTAGGTGGTTGCTATGCTGTTGCTAGGGGGTTTCTAAGTGGTTGGTACATAGTTGCTAAGTGGTTGCAATGTGGTTGTTAGGCCTTTGAAACAAGAGTTGCTTAGTAGTTGCTATGGTATCCGAGGTGGCTGCTAAGATGTTGCTTAACAATTTCTATGATTGGTTGCTATGATATGCTACGTGGTTATGTTGTTGCCAAGGTGTACAGCATGTTTACTGAGTTGGCAAGTGGTTGCTAGGTACTGCTGAACATGAATGGCAGTCCCATTAATTCTTAATGGGAAAATATTGGACATTTTTGTGAAAACTGTATGTTGGATTAAAAAGCTGTAGACAGAATATTCTGGAGTTGGAATGATATTGATATTGTTAAAACTGCAGGACAAGAAAATATTGTAGAAACGTGACTGTAGCAAGTGAGGTTACAGTATATACGTAAAGAAAGTGGAGTGGTAAAAATATAGATGTCGCAAGTATCTATATACAGAGTGGGAGAAGAGAATGTAAATTTACTGTACAAGTAGCAAGTGTAAGTATACAGAATAAAAATAACATAATAGAGTGGGCTCATATCAGTGGTGTATAGTGCATAAAGCAGGTACCCCTTCTGTATAACCAAAAGTGTCAAAAGTATTCACATTCATTACTCAGGTAGAAGTATAGATACTAAGGTTTAAAAAAACTTTCATAGAAGTTGAAGTATAAACTTAAGCTTTTTACTCAAGTAAAAGTACAAAAGTACTGGTTTCAAAACTACTTAAAATATAAAGGTAAAAGTAATGTAAGGAAAACAAATACCAAAACCAAAACAGGGGCATATAGTGTACTTGACACCTTTGTGTATAACTTACTTCAAGCCCCTCCCAGACATTTTGTAAATAATTGTATGGAATTCATAACAGTCCTCTAGTTACAATTGAAGACAACTTCAAAACAAACAAAGCCTGTATTTGGTTTCTTCAAAATTCAGTCCACAACAAAACATCTATTCACCAACAAAATCCCCAAATCCTACAAGTTCAGATGTTTAACAATGCATGCTCATCCATTTTTTATGCAAACAGTATGCTAGCTCAGCAAAATATTTAAGTAAACACACTCACCAGTCAAAAAAAAAAAAGAATCCTCTTTTTTCCATAAAGTGTTGTAATTTAGCTCTCATACCAGTAATATGAATCTATCTCAATCCCAGCAAAACTGCTTCTGATAATGTGAGCTAGCCATTAGTCAGGGTTAGACAAACAGGGTTAGAGGTTTACAGAAACTAGCTACATAGCTAGATCTTTTACCTGAATTATTTATTGAAGCATTGTCTAGAAGAAAGCTTTTCATGTACATGCACCACAGTAGTCGCGTTTCCATTGCAGTTTTGCGCAAAACTTTATCGATATTCTGTTTTGTTGAAAAAACAATTCGACAAAACAAGTTTCGCAATTGCGGTGTTTCCATTAAATGCTAAATACTATTAGTCATTACAAAACATAGCGGCAGTGGATGTAAACACATACTTCAGCTTTGTACATACTGCTAATACCACAGCACTAGTGCTAATGAGCCATCAGAGGAGACGTTGGCGACTTATCGAGGCTTTGGAGTGACAAGCCCCTTATACTTGGGAGCGGCTACGTATGTGGCGTTTTTGGGAAACTGTAGTCGCTGATTTTACAGAAATGCTGTGGATTCAACATTTTAGAGTGACACACTCAACTTTTAATGAACTTTGTGATGCTGTGAGATCTCTAGTGGAGCCAGCTGCACATTGTCCAAGGATTCTCCTCGTTATTCCAAATATGCTGCGTCATCTTCATCCTCTTGCTTTCTGTTGTTGTCTTTTTCTCCGTCGTCTTTTTCGCCAATAGAAACATCCGGTTGTTGATCACGTGACTCCCTTAATGCGAAAAAGTCCATTCGAGTGTTTCCATTACACTTTTGCGATATAAACCAATTTCGATACGACTGAAAAACCACCTCATCTTAGTGCAAAAGACTTTTATTGAAACATGTGAGTTTTTTTCGAAATTGTCGTGTTTCCATTAAGCAAATTTTTATTCGCAATTCTAATTTGCGATATTTCATGGTCAATGGAAACGCGACTAGTGTCTGTCACCAACCAGAGTTAGCATGCTAAGCTAATGTGTATACAACTGTGCAGATATCATCTTAGAAGTACTAAGAAGGATCAAACCAGTACCTGCTAGTGAATATTATACACTTAACTGGTCAGATTTTCTGTCATTTTACTTATACACATATTAAAGAGCCTTGTAGAAAATTAGCAGATGGGGCAAACAGTCACATGATGGAAGCAGGTAGTTTTGATAGGTTAGTACTATTGTCAGACAGATTGAGTAGCAAAAACATGATAACAGTATATTTTAAACAGATTTTTTTTTTACTTTAGTTGTAAAATAAAAGATTTTGTATATTTTCTCTGTCCTTTTTGTTACTTTTGTTACCCATTCTGTGAAGGGTTAGATGAACCTGAATGCATGCCCCTGACACAAAAGCTCCAGAGTGAGCAAGCCAACAGTGACAGTGGAAGGAAAATCTCCCTCAGAGCTGGAGGAAGACAGCTTGGGAGGAACCAGACTCGAATGGGGGGACCCATCCTCCTCTGATCAAATACTTACAGGTTCTTAGATGTATTGGGATATAGTAGATAGTAAGCAAATACTGGAACCTCAAAGATGACTTGATGCATGCTGGAAAAAATATACAGATGTGCAGATCTGATCCACTTTAACAAGACATGACTGGGTCAGAACATCTCTCAAACAGCAGGTTCTCAGTCAGCAGTAGCTATAAACAGTGGGCTCCAAATTCCCCAGATTTTAATTTGAGCATCTGTGGGATATGCTAGAACAACTATCTTCTTTAGCAGGTTCATCTCATAACTTACAAGACTCAAATGATCTGTTGCTAATGTCTTTAGACATTAAATGACACCTTCAGAAGTGGATTCCATGCTTCTCTTTTGGTGGCATGTGGAAGACTAACAGCATATTAGCCACATTAGCAATTTAATGATATGCTTGGTTGGTGTACATTGTCTTGTGTTTTGTAATTAATTTTATAGTTACTCTTTCAGTACATCAGAGTAGGGCCTTCAAACCTCTGTGAGCAATAATTAGAGGTTACATGCCCTGCTTTACAATTTGCTATCCTGTTTTCTACAAATATGAAAGGAAAATATGCTTCCATAAAAATAAAATAAAGCTCTGTCCTTATGAGTTGTTACAGGATGTTTTTTATGATCTTTTTGGAAGTGATTTTTCTACAGGAAGTTATTACCTGAAAAGACATACTCCTCCCCCTGCCCCCTTTTTTATTGTCACACATTTGTGGCCTTGAAAAGTGTTTTTGTCCTTTCCCTATGAATGTGGATCATTTTCAATTTGCCTAGAATTGACTGTTTCCTTTATAGCATGTTTTGATTTGTACATTCACTGTTGATTTCTGCATCAGCGAAGGGAATAACAATGCAGAAATTGTATGAAAAGCACATGAGTAATGAAGTTATACCCTAAAGTGTTAACTCTTAGCAGTCGTTTCTTTTCATATGCTGTACTATGTAAATATAATGATCTAAGCAAATAATTAGTTATGCATGGAATTATATTTACATTTATTTTACACCTGATGTACATGTATACATGCTATTAACTGCAAAACAACAGTGTATGCTTGACAACAACTTTTCATCAAAAGCTCTAGTCAGATTGGATTAAATGTATGGATCCTGTATTAAATTTTTTTTTTTTTCGGAGCTCCTCAGTGATAGTATTTACATCCAGATCCAACATGTCTGTGTTTTTACCCATCATCCCTTGAGAAATTACAGGCTGAATTATCTACTGTTTTTGAGCAAACTCCAAGCTCATCTGATCATTTTAGTCCTGTCTGTAAACAAATTTCAGTGATTTTTTAGGCAGGTGTTTCATTTTGGAAAATTAAGACTTTTGGCCACTGCTACTAGCCACAGTTATTCTCCTAACTACCACCATAAATCACAAGCCAAAAAATCTGAATGCTTTTGAAGAGTTGCTTACTAATGTACTTGGCCTGTGCTACCTGCCACACATGTCTTTTTGTTTTTCTCTTTCTTCGCACGCTGTTAGAGTGTAAGCTGAATGTGGCTTGCTATAGTAGTGTTGTGTGAGAGTTATACATAAGAGTGAGAAGTTTATCCTCTCACTGTTTGGTTACTCACAAGTCGCATTATCTCTCTGTAGTTCTGAGGACACTACGGTGGGTAGGATGTACAAAATCCTTCATATTACACCACACAGACTCTTTATGCTTAGAGTCACACAAGCTTAGGGGTGGGTGCCATATTTGTATTTTTGGGTAGTTTAGTTTGATAATAGGCAGTTTAGCTCTTTATATCCTTTTCTTTGGCACCATCCATTCCCCACTGTGGTTGCTTATTCTATGTATATATATGTACATATATACTAAGCCACTGTGCCGCCCCTATATATATATAGGGGCGGCACGGTGGCTTAGTGGTTTGCACATTTCCATGTTCTCCCCGTGTCTGCGTGGGTTTCCTCCGGGGTCTCTGGTTTCCTCCCACAGTCCAAAAACATGGAGGTCAGGTAAATTGGTTACTCTAAAATTGTCCGTCCGTCCGTGTGTGTGTGTGTCACCCAGCGATGGACTGGCGCCCTGTCCTGGGCTTAGTTGACTACTGTGATGCCCAGTGAGGGGGTAGGGGACTAACCGCGACCCTGATAAGGATTAAGCGGGTGTGATAATGAATGAATGAATATATATATAATGTGTGTGTGTGTTGTATGCTAATTGCACCTTGATTTCTTTTTAAGAAGCATCACTTTAACCACATGCCAGTTGCCTGACGTTTCCTCTCCATCCCTCATTCAGTTATTACCCCTAGGCCCAAACATCAAAAGGGGCACATAATAGTCTGGATGCACTTGGTCTACTTGGTGCATCCAGATCAAGACAAACAGTTCTCTTGCCATGTGCTTATAATGGGTTTTTATCATTTTTTATCAGCTGTCTTTAAATTCTGTTCTTTTTATTTAATTTTATTACATTCTCTTCTCACACATTGTGTTTTTAAATGTTTTTATTGTTCATATTTAAAGCACTTTTATTGCATGTTTTATTTTTTATGTTTATATTAATTTGAAGGTTGTTTTATTGTTTGTGAAGCGCTTTGAATGACCATTGTTGTATAAAAGGAGCTAGATAAATAAACATGCCTTGCCTTGCCTTGGTCTCCATATCCTACCTGCATTATGTGGAGGAAAAAAAGAAATTGATTAGAAAAGCGAGGCTTATATAAGAGGTGATGATAATCTGTATCACTGAGTTTCTTATGTTTCTTAGTTTCTGATGTCAAATGTTGTTAAACTAATATAACTAAATCATGTTTCATATTAAAACTGATAATACAATAGACAAGTCTTAAGGATAGCAGGAAAAATAAATAAATAAAATATATGTGTATAATTGAATTAATAATAATAAGCAAATATCTGAGCCTCAAATGAGAAACGACGAACAACTGTGACTTTAAAGGGTTAACCTACCATATTATTGAATACATCAGCCATGACTGTTGGACTGCAGTACACAGTGATGTTTCGGTCTGCTGCATTTCCACATTCACCCACAAGACAGAGATCTGTGCCCCCAACATGAACCCAAATAAAGCAGTTACTGCCCTCCAGAAGCACAGGCCAGTGGAGCAGGACCTGAGCCCACGGAAACGTCTCAGCAGGACTGATCCGGAGTCAGATAACCCCCTCTGTTTGTGTTGTTCATGTTTACCAGAAGCTAAAAGCCACTGAACAAAGAAACATGCAACCAACCAAAACATTGTGTTACCAGCACTGTCTATATGTATCTGATGGCATTTAATATTGCTCCATTATAATTAGCTTCATCTGAAGATATAAATCATTACTCGCCTGTCTCCCAACTGAACTGAATTTATGTACTTCATTTCATGGTGACTTTCAAGTTGAAAGGCACATGATAATTAGGACTGAGTCTGGGTTTCAACATATCAAGCAAATTTGAAGCAATTACCATTGATTAAACTGCCTGATGGACAATTCTCATATAAATGAAAGTGGAAGTGAAAGTTCTGCAATAAAAGCTTACTGCTTCGGTGCTCATCAGTGCTTACTGATGCCAGTACTACATCACTCATTCATTGTGACATGGCCAATCAAAAGTTACTACTCGATTTTAAAAGGAAGTGTTTTGTTTCTGCTCTATCGATTGCAGGTGCCGACACATCAATGTCATCCTTCTTCCTATCCACCACCATCAGATCCTGTTGCCCAGGAGGGTGGCTATGCTCATGCCGTCCATCTATCTGGCAGTATCTGCTGTAGACTTAGGCTGGCAATGGGGCCTATGCCAAAGAATCTAATGCTAATACTACCTAAAGCTAATGCTACCTCTGCTAATATCTTTTTCCTGAGTGTTTATGGCAGAACTCTTAACTAGACAAAGTCCAATTCTGATTTAAAAAGCATAGTTTAGGAAAATCAAATGTACAAAATTTTTCTTTTCCATCAAATTTTGTTGTTTTTTTCTTCCTTTGTTCTACAAATTTACAAAAGTACATTTGAATAAATTGTAAGAAAATTACAGCCCAGCCTATGAAGGGATAATGGGTCTCACCACAGCCCTGAACTGGGTTAGGCAGTTAGGATGATTGATTGATTGATTGATATCAATCCATTAATCAATCAATCAATCCATTAACCCATAAATTAATCAATTTGTCAATCATGATGGATTGATTAATTTATGGATTAATGGATTGATTGATGGATTGAAGAATTGATTGATGGATGGGTTGCAGGATGGATTGATAGATAGATGAATTGATGGACTAATTGATGGATGTATGGATTGATGGATGGATGGATGGAAAAACTTTAAATTCAAGTAAACTTTATTTTATCCATTTGTATAGAAAACCATATGCCATGCAGTACCTGGAGCTGAATAAGCAAGTCTGTTTAAGATATCTCAACAAAACTCAACACACTTTGCTGCAAGTGTGGAATGATTTATGCATACTGTTTTCTAAGTGAATAGCTTCTTCTGTTAGCTACCTATATTAACTATGTGGCTAAGGAGACAAAGAATTCAAGATGTCTTAGGGTGAGAGGAAAATTAAATCACAAACAGAGCTCTCTGTTTACTGAGATGCTAGAACAGAAGGGTAGTGTAACTGAGACTTCAAGACGAAAAAACTGAGATGAGGCTTATAAAAGACCTGGAGCAGCATGATGACCTCTTGGTGATGTGTAAACAGACCTTATCAGCAGTATGGGGTGTGTGAGCTCTGCCGTGGCTCTGATCAGCTCCTCAGATACCTAATGAGGCGGTGGGGAGTGGACGCACTCACCAGCCCTGGTGCCCTCCATCCTCCAACAGAATGACAATCAGCTATGATAATTGATATTGCTGTCTCGGAGAGGTGACTGCGGATGGTTATCAGTTGCAAGCGGATCGTTTTTCTGCTGATTGATTTCTCATTTTTCTTCCTCCTTCGGCGCACAGTTAGCAGACGCCTTCAAGCAACAGGGTTGCTATTATGCATAGCTTAAAAAAGCCCAAAATATTGCTATTTGTCCATCTCTGCTGTTTTCTCTGAAGCTAAGTATTCAGCTTGGTTCATTTTCACTGTCATAATGGCTTCTTGACTCTTAATATCTGTGCAAACAACGCCAACAGCATTTTCTATATTTCAGTGTTTCACTTGACTCGGAATGTATAATGTACAGCTGTGGTACTGCTTCAACTAAATATGTCCTGACATCTTTCCCCCGATCTTCATCTTCATCCTCTACTTGTGTTATTGGAATTTCTTTCCCTTACATGCTATGTGAGTGCCAGGGGTGCTGCATAAGATGAGAAGTCCTCCACTATTAAGTGAAGGCTAGTGTCTGAAGGGAGATATTTCACAAAGCAGGATTTCTAAGTTTAGCCAGGTAACTTAAGCCCAAAGTCAAATGTCTTTAAAGGGAAAAGAGCACTTTCCTACAGAAAGGGACTATCCTACTAGACAGTCCACAATGTTGGGCTTAAACTTAACTTCTGCTTCATGGAGTACCTGTCAGGGTTGACTCCATGTTGTTTGGAGATACTTGCTTTTCACCATCCAATCAAATCTTGAAGAATACATCATGATAGGAACTAAAATGATTCGCCATTTTCGATTCTGATTGACTTTGTCTGCTGCTGCTGTTTTAGCTATGCTACAGCTATGAATATTTTTTTTTGTTTTATAGATAGCAGTGTGTCATGCAATTTTAACATTTTGTTTTGAAATTTTAGAGAAAAGAAAGTCTACTTGAGATTACTTTGTGCACTTTTTGTAGGCTCATGGTTTGCTAGATGTGAATTTGTAGAGATTAGTTCCTTCACATAGAAGCTGTATTAACTCGAGTGCAATCCTAAAAAATCAAACCTTGGACCTGTTTGAGATCCTGGATATTCAGCACTGGTCTGTATTGAGATTGCTCCTTTCATTGTGCTCTGTCTCGCAGTAAAGGAAAAGCACTTGTCACTAAGCAACGTGTCTGAATAAGTATTATCCAACTCAGGGCTCATTCAATGATTGACAATGGAAAAGAGAAACATGGCCTTGTTTATGCTTGTAGTCCTCTCAGTTTGTCAAAGTTTGGGGATGTGTAAGCTTATGACCTATTCGTTGTAAGTTTGCTATAGCTTGGTCTATGTAATATACAGCCAATATTGCAATTAGAGCTTGCCTTGTCTTTGCAAAGCTGAAGAAAAAAATGAACAAAAACATTGCCTTGGGAATAATTCTGTACACCACACATTTTATTTTATTTCTTACATGCCTATCTTTGTTGATGTCACCACTCAGACCTTTCAGCTGTTTGAACTACATTTGGGCCAAAAAAATTCAATGTCTGCTTTCTTTGATAATTTAAAAGAGAAATGTCCTTATTTAAAAAAAATGCTCTTCATAGGAAGATACTTTGATGATCATTTGCTTTCATCTAAACCCTTCACAAACCCAAACAATGGCTGGTAATTTTCTGGAATGTGTTGAAAATGTTACAAAAAAGAAATCAGTGCATGCATTATGTATTTGAAAATCCTTCATAGTAGAAGTGGTAATTAGTTTATCATATCTCAATCAATCAGCCTACAGGCTTTAACTGGTTGAATGTTGAATGGCTAGCAGAAAAGACAGCAATTTAAATTGTATCTGGCATCAAATATCATCATTGTTTCTCCACAGATCTTCATTCAAAATAGCTTTCTTTTTATGGCAAAATGCAAATTTCTCAAAAGACATTTTAAGTACAATTTGGATGGGATTAGTTATACACAGTGGAAACCTGTGAGAATTAGACCTAGGTTTTAAAATCAGGGCATAAATGCCAAAGCTTACAAACACATGAGAAAAAAAAATATTTTGCACATACATTGTATTGTTAATGATGGTGTATGTTGACATATTTTATACAGTGCCTTGCGAAAGTATTCACCCCCTTGGCTTTTTACTTATTGTGTTACATCCTATATTTCTTTTTTTTTTTAATTTTATCTGAATTGTATCAACTTAGACTTAGAGGCTGCAACACCATTAAGCAAAGGCACCACTAGCCAAACTACACTATGAAGACCAAGGAAATCTCCAAAGAATTCAGGGACAAAATAGTTGAGAAGTACAAGTCAGGTTTGGGTTCAGTACCAGTCCTAGGCATGTGGGTCTGCCACGCAACACCCCCCCTCCCCCATTCAGTGGTACCCCCGTCGACATTTGGGGCCCTACCTGTAGGCAGAGCGCCGGCATTGGTTGGGTTATAAAAATATCAAAATCTCTGAAGATCCACAAGAGCACCCTTAAATTCATTATCATCAAATGGAAAGACCATGGACCACAACAAACCTGCCAATAGAAGGCCACCCACCAAAACTGACAGACTGGGCAAAGAGAGCATTAATCAGAGAAGCTTAGTGCATGTGACAGTCTGGGATTAGATACTTCCAAACTATACTATTCAAAATGAGTACTATTAAATATACTGGTAAAAATTCATAGATAGAGCCATGTATATTTTTCTTATATATTTGAAAAGTAATATAGAAAATCCAACACTACTCAGAAAATGTCAAAACAGAGCAAGATATATGCAATTACTTGATGCACAGTGCAGCTTTTGAGACTTCTCAGAGAAGCAGTGTTGATTTAGACTAAGTTTTGGAATGAATCATTCACATAAGGGGGAGCAGTTTCAGAATTCATCATGGTTATCATCTTCTTTGTAATACAGCAGTGCTGCTCTGAATTGAAAATCCTTTCAAATTGGCGAGAAGCACATAGTTCTTTGCTGGAGAGCAAGCTATATATAGGCTATTATACATTACAATTTTTTAAAAGGAAGATTGCTCAGTGGTTCTGGGGTTGGGTGTTCTAAGAACTGTTATATAGCCTTGAGGATGTATGACTTGTAGATTTCATTTGGATAGAAAAAACTTCTTTAAAGAACTGTCAGTCTCACTTTATTTGGCTCTATTGCCACTTATGCTGGTATAGTCCACACATATTCACATTGTTTACAGTCTGTTGTACCTGTTGATACTTAACAGTATAAAGGTTAGGGTTAGGATTAGAGTTAGGACCAGATTCATGATTAGGTTTAGGTTGAGTTTAGGGTAGCAGAAAGTTAAAAAGACTTGATTTGTAATTGTTGAATAGAAATTAAATTCACGGTAATAATCTACGAAGCACCAAATGGTCCATCCAAATAAAGTGCTACTAAACTATCAGTTTAAAACTAATATTGTTCTTCTATGCCATCACTCGTAAAGACCTTTTTGACTCCTTTATTTTCAGAATTGGAGTATAGAAACAAATCAATATAGACAACATTTGACTATCAATAGTCATAGCAGGTTAGCTGTGGAGACATATCTTGGCAAATTGATGGCTTCCACTGTCTAAATTTAGCATGTTTGATCAAAACATATTAATCTAGATAAGAGAATTAATTATTGAGAAGAGTGTCCAAGAAAATGTTTTAATCTTCAAGGGTAAATCGACATTTCAATGCCTGATGCAAACCCTAGAAAAATCTGTGAAGACGTTATGTGAAGAAGGCGGAAAGTGCGAGCTCTAGTGCAGCTGTCTTTCATCTGTGATCTGATGAAAAGGCTTATTCGTTGCTAAATGGTTCATTTTATAGAGGAAGCTGTTCTGTCCTGTTTCACCAGAGCACGTCGCCAAATTTTCTGCTTCACTGGCTGCTCCAAACCTCCTTCATGCAGCTCGACTCAATGAGCATTTTTTTTAATTCGGTCATCAAAATTCTACAAATTCACTCATAAGTCTCTTACCACACCAACTGCTTTTCTCCTGTGGCCTCGAAGAATGTCTCAGCACAATTTGTGCAATGTTCAAGGAGGACCTTTATCTAACCCCAGCCAACCCTCAACATACAATGAACGCATTGATATAATACACACACACACACACACACACACAGATAGAGAGAGAGAGAGAGAGAGAGAGAGAGAGAGAGAGAGAGAGAGAGAGAGAGAGAGGGAGAGAAAGAGACTTGCAGGCACATTCACAGCACAAGTTGCTAAATGTAGTGCAGTTTCAGCTATTCACTCACTGCATCCATTGAAACTAACATTGAAATGGTAGAAAGTACATTATAAAGGTTATTTCACATTTGTGCAATTCTAAATATTAAACAGCTTTTAGTCACCTCAAAGTTATTATATCAATTACTTACTAATCATGTCTTAATGTTAATTCAATGCAATCTATCTCCCCATTGGTGCAGACCTCCATTCAAAATACACAACAACTCAAAAGTTTGGGGTCAACAATTACACCTTTTCAAAGACAAGACATGCTTTCATATTATAAAGGTAGTCTTATTTTAATGTGGTACCCTTTTTTAGTCATTTTGAGACTATGATCAAATTCACACCTACTGCTGCTCCAGATACTCAATCTTCTGTGGTAGAAAGGTGGTAGGTAGGACAATCTTCCACAAGTTGTTGACAGTGAGCTTATAAGCTCTAATGGAGCTATTTACTCTCTGAGCCCAGACGTTTAGTACATTTTTTGTGCAAAGCTTCATGGGAATTTGGAAATTTGGAATATCATGGATATATGTTCTGAACTAACATTACCTCAGTAACATTTTTGTCACTAATTTCTTTATGAAAGTCATACCCTAGTTGAGAAATGCTTGCACATATATACTGTATTTCCTATTCTGTTCATTCATATTGTTTACTGAGATTGTTTATGAACTAATGTCTCCAATTCTAAAAATTATTAGTTATTATTGAGGTTGTTTATTGACTAATTTCTCATATTCTAATGATTAGTAGTGATGGTGAGGTTTTCTATGGTCTACTGTTTCCTATTCTAATGATTAAAAGTTATTATTGAGGTTTTTATGGACTAACTTATATTATAATGACTAATAGTGAGGGTGAGGTTGTTTATGGACTGTTCAACTACTCTATGTATATTATTTGTGACTATTGAGATTATTTATGGACTAATAACACCTATTCTAATGATTAATAATGATTACTGAGTTTGTTTATAGACTAATATGTCATATTCTAATGATTAGTAGTGATGTTGAGGTTGTATATGGAATATCCTTATCTAGTCATTACACAGTTAGTTTACTTACCAAATAACCATAAAACATTAGTCAGTAAGAAACCTACCTTAGACTACTGATAATACTGTTGCAGTGTCCCAGTAGAAATAACTCTCAAACTAAATGCACTGACATTATGTGCATAGAACAGAACTGTGCACGTCATTGAATCCAAAATGACTTTATAGGCATATTGTGCAGGACTCTTTATAAGATGTACATAGTGCAATATAGAGTATAAAGCCATCTGAGATTCAGAGGTTTTGGATACCCCCATGAAATGACTGCAAATGCTCAATGTTGTTTTCCATTATAACATTGATATAGTTATTAGTACCACATTTAGGATGCCATATAGTCATAATTGGCTCAAAGCTGTGTCCTTCAATAGAAATGATTAAAAATTAATGCTGTGATTTACTGAGTGAGCAGGTGCTGGAGCTAGATCAAAGCCAGCCGTTGGCTGAAGTGCTTTGATTCCTCCATATTTATGACAGTCATCATCACCAACACTGATCTGCACCAGATTAGCACTACATACTAAGGCGGCAAGTAAGTCATACTATGTCCTACACCACACTGACTAGTCTATGAGGCCTTAAATAAGATCTGGACTTGGTGTGAAGGGGTTGAGAGTGATGAATTTTGATTTAGGTGACTATGGCATTCTAGTGTTTGTTAGTAACATTAGCATCACAGCTTCTGTTCCAAACTAAAGAAGCAACATCTAGACTCAAAATATGTCCTGACTGCATGTGAGATAAGTGAAAAATTGTGTAAATATGAATTCCTAGTGAGCCATTTTTAAATGGAATGTTTTAGCCAGTGTGAACTGCTCTGCTTAATGTGCACATACACATGAATGTGAACTGTTTTTGGATCTCTTTTGTTGGGATGAGTCTCTGATGATTCATACCTGAGATTGCTGTGTATAGAAATGGTGTAGAGACAGTAATATTGTTTTTCCTTTTGATTTTTCACCCTCTACAGCGTCGTAATTATTTCAGCCATCATTAGTGTTGTTATCCTTAGCAGTGAGCTGTAGAGATGAATGGTTCATTGTAGGCTTTGCACATAGCAAATCAGTGTGTGAGTGTGTGTATGCCTGAAGGTGCTGTATTACAGGTGCTGTGTGTAGGTGGCTCGAAGTATAGAGAAATACTGCAATGCACTCCACATCGGTGCTCGAACACCTAATTGAGTGGAGAATATTTTTAAACTTATTGAACTTTAATTGCGGCAAAAAAGTGAGCCGTGACTCTGAGGAGGTACCGTGTGTGGTTTTAACAAAAGAGTTCATTTGTGCAGTAGAATAAAGCTTCGGTTGGGAGCGAGAGTCATAACGAGTTTCGTTGACATGCCACAGGGCTCGGCTAGTGTCTGTGTTTAAAAAAAATAAAATAAAATAAAAAATCATGTTCACATAACATTCCTGCCATATCTAAAACTTTTTGTACATCTATCTATCTATCTATCTATCTATCTATCTATCTATCTATCTATCTATCTATCTATCTATCTATCTGTCTGTCTGTCTGTCCATCCGTCTGTCACTCATCCACTCACCCACTCATTCAGCCACTTGCCCACCCACCCATTTATCTATCTATCCATCTACACACCCAACCATTCACCCATCTATCCACTCACCCATCCACCCACCTACCCATTGATCCACCCACCAAATCATCCACCACCCACCCACCCATTGATCCACCCATCCACTCACCCAACCATTAACCCATCCACACACCCATTCAGCCACCTGTCCACCCATCCATTCATCCATCTACCCACCCATCCACTGACCTACCCAGCCATTTACCCATCCATCACTCATTGATCCATCCACCAAACCATCCACCACCCATCTTTTCATCGATCAAATCACCCACCTATTCAAACCCTTGTGTATTTGTACAGTAGTAAAATGTTAACAAAAACCATAGAGTTCTTCTGCTTGACTCTTCTTCTGCATACACTAGCTCCGTTACTCCATAATCATACTAAGCATTTAGCCAATGTTTTTGAACTGCTGCTCACATTCAGCTGTGTTAAATGAAGGAGAGACTGGAACAATGTCTGTTTTTCTACTCAGAGAGCAGGATCAGTTATGTTTTTTTGGAACTTTGGGATTTGAACTAGCCACCTCTCAACGTGGGGTGAAGCCTCAGACCTTTGAAGCTTTTGGCCGGCCTTGATATTTTTTGAGAATTTTTATGTTTGGAAAAGCCAAAGAATGTTGTTTTGGTCAAATGCTCTAGAAATACGTGAGAATTGATTCAAGGAGATTTTTCTTTCAGCTGCAAATTCATCTGTGAGGTTAATTCCACCCCCAGCACGCATTCTTTTCCCACTTCTTTCCATCGGCCTGCGGTAGGCCTTCTGCAAAAAAAAAAAAAAAAAAAAAAAAGG